>VSMD01013763.1:0-23990 GCA_008750895.1 Mirza zaza | reverse complement strand
TTTTTGAGACAGAGTCTCACTTTATTGCCCAGGCTAGAGTGAGTGCCGTGGCGTCAGCCTAGCTCACAGCAACCTCAAACTCCTGGGCTCAAGCAATCCTGCTGCCTCAGCCTCCCAAGTAGCTGGGACTACAGGCATGTGCCACCATGCCCGGCTAATTTTTTCTATATATATTAGTTGGCCAATTAATTTCTTTCTATTTATAGTAGAGATGGGGTCTCACTCTTGCTCAGGCTGGTCTCGAACTCCTGAGCTCAAAGGATCCGCCCACCTCGGCCTCCCAGAGAGCTCATTATGTTATTTTTAAATGTTCACAATTTTATTTTGATAAATGAAAATTAGAAAAGTCATATCACGTCTGTTGGCTAAAGTTGTAGCTCGGCTGTGCGCCTTCCTACGACAGCTGTCGGCTAAAGTTGCTGTGCGCGTTCATCTGTGGCTATCGACTATAGTCGACGGTGGGCTGTGCGTGTTCAACTGTGGCTGTTAACTACAGTTAACGCTGGTCCCGAAGTGGTTAAAACTAGTCCTTCTGGTCTTTGTGTGGTATGTGTGTGTGTGTGTGTGTGTGTGTATGTGTGCATGTGCTACTAATTTGAAATTTTATGATTTATATTCTGAGAAATCTCACCTTTCAATTCTCTGAAAACAGAAATTCAACATTCTTCAAAAACTCATTCCTGTGACTCTGGGTGGGGAGGAATGGATGGGTCACCGAGAAGAATTATAAGGGTATAGTGACATCTACAGGCAGCATGTATATTGTCAAACAGGATTTGGTTACCATTTGCTGAGGAATGGACTAACAGACCTCTGTCTTACGCTTGCTTACATGTGTCTTGCTCACAGTAACCAACAGAAAAGGTAGACCAATTAAACTGGAACAGTTGACATAAAAGATCTTGCTAAAACTAAAATCCATGTAATAAATGGGGCTTTGTTTCACCTAGTTTGTTATAACTCGTTTATCTTCATTTTTGAAATGAGAATGGCAGTTTGATTGGCAGTTCATTCTGAAAATCTATATAAGGCATGCATATATACTTGATGAAAGTGGTGGCTGCAAATGAGTGCAAATGACAAAGAAAGAATATGTCCATTAGAAATTTAAAAAGTCATTTTTGGCTCTCAATGATAAAATAGAGCCAAAATAAAATCTTTCTGAAGGGTCTGTTTCAGTATTTACAATTCAGGTTGACATTATGTCAGAAGTTATTCTTGCATTTTCTTAATAGCAGGAGTGGGGAGAATAGTAATAGCAAGGGGGAATGGATGATAAAATACAATGGGATTAGGCTCATTGGTGTCTGTGATGGTTAATTTCAAGTGTCAACTTGACTGAGTTGAAGGATACCCAAGTAGGTGGTAAAACATTATTTCTGGGTAGGTCTGTGAGGGCGTTTCTTAAAGAGATTAGCATTTGAATCACTAGATTGAGTAAAGAAGATTCACCCTCACCAATGTGGGCAGACACCATTCAATCCATGGAGGGCTTGCAAAGAACAAAAAGGCAAAGGAAGGGCAAATTCAAATTCATTCTGTTTTCTGGAGCTGGGACATCCATCTTCTCCTGCTCCTGGACATCAAAGCTCCAGGTTCTAAAGCCTGCAGATTCTGGGAATTATAGCAACTAGCAGTAAGCCCTACTTCCCATTTCACCTGGGACTGAATTACATCACCAGCTTTACCAGTTCTCCAGCTTGCAGAGGGCATATTTTGGGACTTTTCACCTTCCAAACTTTCGTGAGCTAATTTTCATAACAAATCCCCTCTTATCTATCTATCTATCTATCTATCTATCTATCTATCTATCTGTCTATTCTATTGATTCTGTTTTTCTAGAGAACCTTGACTAATACAGTATCATTTATTTTTCTATATGAGTAAAAACAAAACAAATCAAAGAAAGAAAAAGACAAAATTTAAACTCCTTATGGGGAGATTATGTGTTATAATTCACTGTATTTCTTACGGTGGCTAGACATACTTAGTGAATAGTTGATCTATTAGGAAAAAATAAATATACTGTAAAGCTGATTTTCAAAACTCTCTATTCTAATGTAGAATAGAATGAGAAGTTTAAGCACAATTGGGATTTAGCAGTCAAGCCACTAAAACACCTTTATCGTTATCCAGTCTGTGCAAAGCGCTATACAGACCTGCTTAAAGGTGGGAAAATCCAACTGCTTAATTAGTTCTTATTATTCCTTCACTTCTTTTCTTTCCTATACCTTTATCCTTCCAATACTTGCTTAACATGGGAAAAATGTGTGAGTTTACAGTGGTCACTGCTGAGATTAGCCGGCTAGAGTAATTTTGCCAATAGCTCAATCAAGAGGGCTGGCCACCAGGTGAGTATACCTCAATAGTAAGAGGTATTAGGATGTTATGCTACATGGGGGCTCTCCTGTCAAGGAACAGCATAGTAGAAAGTCTTCTTGGAGACCCACAAAGAACCTACATGTGTATCCAATGAGCAGATCAGTGTGGCCACTGCCACACTCAGAGCATCTTCAGCTTGTCAATATTAAAGCAGTAGGAACAGCCATGCAGAGGGTTAGGTTTTAAAGAGAGAGGGAAAAGAGGTGTCGCAGAGTCAGGCCTCACCCCTTATCCCCAGCTCCAACTCAACAATGAGGACTGCCACTCAAACCTGACTTAAAGGTAAGGAAAGAGATGAGATTTAAAACAACTTTGAAATTAAAGTTTCAATTTTTTTTTTGAGACAGAGTCTTACTCTGTTGCCTGGGCTAGAGTGCCATGGCATCAGCCTAGCTCACAGCAACCTCAAACTCCTGGGCTCAAGCAATCCTTCTGCCTCAGCCTCCTGAGTAGCTGGGACTACGGGCATGCACCACCATGCCTGGCTAATTTTTTTTCTATATATTTTTAGTTGTCCAATTAATATCTTTCTATTTTTTAGTAGAGACAGGGTCTCGCTCTTGCTCAGGCTCAGGCTGGTTTCGAACTCCTGACCTCAAGCAATCCGCCCACCTCAGCCTCCCAGAGTGCTAGGATTACAGGCGTGAGCCACCTCACCCGGCCTAAAGTTTCAATTTAAACAAAATTTTAATGGCCAAAGGTGGCCACAAAACCATGGAATCTTCACAAGATCACATTGCAGGACTAGAAATAGAGATCCAACAGAGTATGAGAGAAGATGGTAATTGGAAACACTGCAGCCATTTTATCTTTGTATCCCACCAAGCTGAAACTTCTCAACAAACATATATATTTTGGGTGGACACAATTTAGTCCATAGCAAGGACCTCTTGCCATATGGTAAAAAACTGTGTACACAATGGGGTAGAGAAGACCAGGCTGGAAAATGATTTTCCATTCCATACCAGGGTCAGAGCATTTGAATTTCAAATTTTGTTTCCTTTTACCAGTTACATTATGTTCAGCTTTCAATAAAAAACTATAAGGCATACTAAAAGACAAAAGGCACAGCCTGAATGGACAAAGCATGTGTCAGATCCAGACTCAGATATGGCAGAGATTTTGGAATTATACTGTGAATTTTAAAAACTATGATTAATATGGTTAAGGCTTTAATGAAAATGAGTGGGTAGCATGCAAAAACAGATGAGTTATGTAAACAGAGATAAAAATGCTAAGGAAGAATTTTAAAATGCTAGAAATCAAAAACATTGTGACATAAATAAAGTCTTTGAGGGGCTCATCAGTGAACTGTACATGCCAAGGAAATAATCAGTGAGCTTGAAGATATGTCAGTAGAAACTTCCAAAACTGAAATTCAAAGAAAAAAAAAAGAAGAATAAAAGAAATAACAGAGTATCCAAGAACTGTGGAACAATTACAAAAGGTATAATTTATATGCAATGTAAATACCAGAAAGAGAGGAAAGAGGGAAAGTAACAGAAGAAATATTTGAAGTAATAATGGCTAAGAGTTTTCCAAAATTAAAGATAGACAACAAACCACAGATCTAGGAAGCTCAGGGCACACCAAGTAGGATAAATACCAAAACAAACAAACAAACAAAAAACTCTACATCTAGGCATATCATATTTAAACTGAAGAAAATAAAATACAAAGAAAAAATCTTGAAAGAAGCCAGAGGAAAAAATGCCTACCTACAGAGGAACAAGCATAAGAATTAAATTAAAATTCTCTTCAGAAACAATGCAAGCAAGAAGAGAGTAAAATATTTAAATTATTGAAAGGAAAGAAAAAACAACCTGAAATTCTGTATCCAGAAAAAAAAAATCTTTCTAAAATGAAGGAAAGATAGACTTTCTCAAAAATTGAGGAAATTTATACCAGTGAAGATGTCTTGCAAAATGTCGAAAGAAGTTCTTCAGAGAGAAGGAAAATGACATAGGTCAGAAATTGGATCTACATAAAGAAAAGAAGAATGTTAGAGAAGGAATAAATGGATGTAAAATAAAATCTTTTATTTTTCTTGGTTTCAAAATAACAATAGCAACAATACGTTTATTTACTTTAGCTTATGTAAGGAGGAATTGGAAATACTATTATACATACGTGGATGACCCATGAAGAAGTATAGTATTATTTGAAAGTGAATTTGGATTAGTTTTAAATGTATATTGCAAACCTTAGAGCAACTAGTAACACACAAAAAAAAAATTTAAGTAAAATTGATATGCTAAGAGAAGAGAGAAAATTAAATCACATAAATGCTCATTAAAATAAAAAGGCAGAAAACAAAAATGTGGAAGGTAAAAAAAAGAAAGAAAAAGAGGGCAACAAATATAAAACACTTTATAATAGGTATTAATCCAACTATATTATTTTTTTATTTTATTTTATTTTATTTTTTTGAGACAGAGTCTCACTTTGTTGCCCAGGCTAGAGTGAGTGCCATGGCGTCAGCCTAGCTCACAGCAACCTCAAACTCCTGGGCTCAAGCGATCCTTCTGCCTCAGCCTCCCAAGTAGCTGGGACTACAGGCATGCGCCACCATGCCCGGCTCATTTTTTCTATATATATTAGTTGGCCAATTCATTTCTTTCTATTTATAGTAGAGACGGGGTCTCGCTCTTGCTCAGGCTGGTTTCGAACTCCTGAACTCAAACGATCTGCCCGCCTCGGCCTCCCAGAGAGCTAGGATTACAGGCTTGAGCCACCACGCCCGGCCAACTATATTATTATAATAATCATATTACATATGTATGGTCTAAATACACCTATTGAAAGACAGAGATAATAAGAGTGGACGGAAAAAAACCCAACTAGATACTGTCAATAAGAAATTAACTTTAAATATAAAGACACAGATTTAATATAAAGAGATAGAGGAACATATATCATGCAAGCATGCATAAAAAGAAATCTAGAGTAGCTATATTAATATAAGGTGAAGCAGCCTTCATAGGAAGGAAAATTATTAAAGATAGAGAGGTGTATTACATGATAAAAGTGCCAATTTTCCAATAAGACATAACAATCTTCAATGTGTGTATACCTAACAACAGAGCATCACAATACATGGGACATAAACAAATAGAATGGAAGAAAAAATAGATAAATCTACTATTATAATTGGAGACTTCAACATCCCTCTATCGATAATTAAAAGATCCAGCAGGTAGAAAATCAATAAAGATACAGTTGAATTCAATCAAGCAATTGACTGGATCTAATAGACATTTATAGAATAATTGATCCAGGAACAGCAGAATATACATTCTTCTCAAGCTCATATGGAACACTCATCAATATATACCACATTCTGGGCCACAAAACACACCGTAACAAATTTAAACAAATCATAAAAAGTAGGCTCTCAGATCATAGTGGAATTCAAACAAAAATTAATAACAGAAAGATAGCTAGGAAACTCCAAATATTTGGAGATTAAACATACACTTCTAAATAACACATGGGCCAAAGAAAAGTCTCAAGAGGAATTAAAAACAATATTTTGAGTTAAATAGAAATGAGAATAAAACCTATCAAAATTAGTGGGATTCAGCAAAAGTAGTGCTTAGAGGGAAATTTATAGCATTGAATGTATAGCAATAAGAAATAATAATAATCAGAAATCAATAATCTAAGTTTTTATCTTAGGAAACTAGAAAAAGAAAATCAAATTAAATCCAAAGTAAGCAGAATAAAAAAATAAAAGAGTCAGAATATATATCATTGAAATTAAAGCAGGAAAACAATAGAGAAAATCAATAAAACCTAAAGCTAGTATTTTGAAAAGATTCATAAATTTGATAAACTTCTAGCCAGGCGAACCAAGAACAAAAAAGAGAAGATACAAATTATTAATATTAGAAATGAAAGAGGGGCTATCATTACTATTCCCATGGACATTAAAGTAATAATAAAAGAATATTTTGAACAACTCTATGCTACAAATTTGATATCTTAGATGAAATGGACAAATTCTTTGAAAGACACACTCTGCCAAAACTCACATGAGTAGAAATAGACAATGTGAATAGGTCTATATTTATTAAAGAGAGTGAATCAATAATTAACAATCTTCCAAACAGAAAGCACCAGTTCACAGATGATTTCACTAGCGCATTTCAGCAAATCCCCCCAAAAAGCAAATGATGCCAGTTTTCTACATTGGCTCCAAAAAATAGAAGCAGAGTGAATATCTCCTAACTTATTCTATGAAGCCAGCATTACCCTAAAACAAAACAGGCAGACATTACAAGAAAGAAAAATTACTGACCAATAGCTCTCATAAACATGGATGCCAAAATCCTAAGCAAAATATTAGCAAATCAAATCCAATAATGCATTAAAATAATTATATACCATAAGCAAATAGGATTTATTCCAGATATACAAAGCTAGTCCAACATTTGATAATCAATTAATGCAATCCATTACATCAACAGGGTAAAGATGAAAAATCACATGAAGAGATCAATATATGCATAAAAACAGTTGACAAAATCCAACACCCATTCATGATAAAAACTTTCAGTAAACTAGGAATGGAGGGGAGGGATGAATAGGTGAGCACAGGGAAACTTTTAGGGCATTGAAACTATTCTGTATGATTCTATAATTGTGAATACATGTCATTATGCCTTTGGCAAAACCAATAGAACTGTACAACACAAAGATGTTCTCTTACGGAAACTATGAACTTCATACTAATGTATTAATATTAGTTCGTCAATTCTAGTAAACATACACATCCATGCCAGATGTTAATAATAGGAAAAACTGTTGGAAATTCCTTATAAGAAAACTTTTTGTACTCTGTTCAACTTTTCTGTAAACCTAAAATTTCTCCAAGAAATAAACTCTATCAATTAAAAATAAATAAATAAAAAGGGACTGGTTCCTATATAGGTTAAAATAAAACAAAAAAGCACATGTCTAAAGTAGTCTTCAGAGTTACAAACCAGGATCAAGGATTTGGTAGCAAACTCATATTCATTGTAACCAGCAAAGACGATTGATCTTTTACTTGCAGCATGTTCTAGAATATGCCAAGGTATTTCTTATCTCTCTCTCCTCTACCTTTGCTGTCTTCTGCTCTAGGAAAGGCCTTCTTACATTGTTTTCCAAGATCAAGAACCACATCCTCATTTAAACTTTCCCTAATGACCCCAGACAGTCAGAGATACACCCTACTCCCATTTGTTCTTGTACTTATTTGCAATACAGCATTCATTACTTTGTATTGTTATCATCTATGTCTTTTTTCCCCAGGAGCCTATAGACTTCTTGGTGATAAGACTTAGGTATTTTTATAACATGTTCATGTTTTTACTAACATATAACGTTAATTTAATAAATGTTTGGATGAAAGTTTGAAGAAAAGCAAAAACAAAAACAACAAAAAAGCTTTACATGTGCTCCATATTCTGGATAAATGAGAACCTTTCTAGGGGTGATTGTCCATATATTTACCAGTCAGCACAGCAGTATGGCTTAGGCACCAGTAAGTCAAAACTTTTCTGTAACTTAATATTCTTATCTATAAAATGGAGTTGCATCACAGTTTCTTGAGAAGATTAGTGTAGTTAACATGTAAATTGTTTATATATTCAAAACATTTAATTATTATGAGTTTTTCTATTAAATTATGCTATGTAGTCATTACAATACTTATACACTAAATAGCTTATTAGCTAGACCATCAGTTTCTTAAAGGCAGGGATAATTATACTTTATATATCAGTATAGCTATAACATAAACAGTCTGTCTCATTATGTACTTATTAAAAGAATGGAGAATAACTGGAGGAAGGAAGGAAGGAAGGAAGGAAGGAAGGAAGGAAGGAAGGAAGGAAGGAAGGAAGGAAGGAAGGAAGGAAGGAAGGAAGGAAGGAAGGAAGGATTTGCATAGATCAGCACTGTCCGATAGAATTTTCTGCATTGATGGACATTTTTTATACCTGTGTTGTGAAATATGAGAGCCGCATATGTCTACTAAACAGTTGAAATGTGTAGTACAACTAAAGAACAGAATTTTTAATTTTATTTAATTTTGATACACTTATATTTAAATTTAAATAGCCAAATGTGGCTAGTAGCTACAGTATTGAATAGCACAGGTACCTGTACATACTTTCTCAACTGAGAAAATGTAATGTTTTTCAAAAAAATCTGTTGAGTAAGTCATTATTGAGGGTCTTCTACATTTAAAATACTATCATTGAATGTTCTGGATATTAGGGAAGTAAAAGTCTATGCTCCTCCTCTTGGAAATTCATTTGAGAGAGAAAAATGTGTATTGAACAGTTAAGTAACAACTTAAATGTAACATATACACATAATCTGTGTACTTGTGTGAACCTACTTTCAACTGCAATTAAGGCTATAAGGAAATTTAGTTATAAGTATAGAAGTAGAAAGAGGTAAATAAATATATGGAGAGGTCTTAAAACTGAATGGAAAAAGAATATTACATATGACCTAAAACCTGTTTTTATTCTTACCTACTAAAAAATTCTAAATATTAATAGTGCCTTAGCAAGGCTTCAACTACCATTTTGAGCAAATCTTATTTTATTCACCGTGACACAATTTGGACAGTTTGAGGCCTGTATTTTAATAAATGTCCACAGCCAGTTAAAAAATGTTCATTACTGAAAGAAAGCAGAGCAGTTGAAAATGATCACCAAAAATTTTAAAAGAAGTTCCAGGATATCTATGGACTTCTGATTAGTATGTTTGAATTTAAATGGAAAACATTTTTTTTTAATCTTCTGGGGAAACCCTAGTTCCAAGAGTTTAACACTTCTTAATGAACCGTTAACAGGATATCACTGTGGGCAACAGTGTGGCTCCAAATTTGGCTTATCAGAGTCACTTGAGGCTTCTTTTTAAAAATCTAGATTAAAAGGCTTCTTCCCTTGATTTAGGGGTTGGAATGGGCCTAGAAATCTGTATTCTTACTAAACTTCCCAAGTGATGTTTATTACCAGAGAGGAGTGGAACCCACTGTTTCTAAAGAACTCACAATTCCTGTTATCCATTGCTGAGGGACAGAAAAGAACCACCATTTCTCAAGCTCCATACCATTTTGCCCATTTCCAATGCTCTCATTTCCCACTCCACTCCCTCCAACACATGCAAGTAGACATTTTCCCTCCATCATGTGTGTGATTCTTTCTGGAACATGGTTGTGTACTTCCAATATATAAAGGGACTCTAAATTAAAAAAAAAAAAAAAACACAAAACTTTGTATTACACTGTAAAACAGAACTCCTTTAATTTTGACAACTATTTATTAATTTGTGTCTTAATATCTCGTGTCATTTTTTTATCATTTGATATTGTTCTGGATTTTGGATACTTACCGGTTTTTATCATGAAAGAAAGAGTGTTTTTGTTACTCCTAGTGTGGACTCCATTTTGTTTTCCAGATAGCTTACATAGGCTTTCTTCAGTTAGGAACTTAAAGCCAGTGAAGTCTTAGTTCTACCAATTTGGACTTTTTGATATAATTTGGACATTTGATATAAACCAGAACTAAAGGTTCCATCTCCCTAGATCACAAACACTAGAGCTAGACCTCTAGCTTTCAGTCAGAAATGTCACATTGAATCCAACTTATTAAATAAATATATAACATATGTAGGCCACCTGGCCATTGTGTGTTTAATAGATGTTAAAGTTTGCAAAAAAATTGCAGTCTACATTAGATGTTCTCAGTCAATCACTGACAAAGACTGAAGTTCAAATTCTGACGGTGGATTTTTGTTTCCTGTATTCTTGGTCTATTGAATATCCTATGCAATTTTTTGGCTATTTTCTCCCTAGGATTCTTTCTTAAAAGAAAATCATTGTCAACAGCTTAAGCAAAGCCTGACAGTAATCAAAGCAGTGTATAGTCATTGGACGAAGAAAAGTAGGAAGGAATAATTTAAAAAGCAGCATTCTTTTCTCGAAGCTGAGTTTCTTTACCCATCTGCAAACTGAAAAGAACTAACTAGGTGGTAGGATTCTGTCATTATTCACTAGGTGGTTTGTGTATGCCAAGCTGAATTTTTTCCCCAGAGTCTTCCAAAATTGCCTAATAACAAACAAAAAATATAGTTTGATAACAGCGGATGTCTTGAGTGGTAGGGATTATATTGTTATTATTGGTTTTCTTTGTGCTTTTCCTATTTTCTCACCTCTCTTCTATGATCATTTTAAAAAATGAACATTGATATTTTTGAAGAGGCTTTTATCATGAAATGGAAAAACTCATTTGAAGTAATAGAAGAATGATTCTCTAAAACAAAACTGGCACTTTGAAAAACTAAAATCCACTTAAACATTGACTGAGATGTTTTAATTTTGTTCTGGGTTTCATGCCTTAAAATTGAAGAATGATATGTGGTTGCATATAATTATAAAACTTGAAGTTGTCTCCCACTATGAATGGCTACTTTATGGTTTTCAACTGTAAAGACTTCTAGCAAAGTCACAAAGCCCTGCTACAATTCTCTGATAAATAATTTTACAACATTTTTAAAACATACACATATCCAAATATCATAGAGGGAAATATTAAAATTCTAAAAGCCCATTGAAGAGAGATTGCCAAAATATATGCCGGAGGCACAAGTTTCAAGAATGATTATATTTAATACCTTTATTAATTAGCTAGAATATGACTAAAACAATATATTAATGACATTCATGAGTTTTGTTCCACTGGGATATGTAGACACTAATGAATACTAAAATTACTCAGGAGACACAATAAATATAGCTCTAAATATGTTACACATATGCTGTTTTTTTTTAATGTTAGCTACCTGGAGTCATCATCTTGTTTCCCTTGTATTTGATAATGCTTTTAGTACAGCATTTAAGAAACTAACTTGACCAGAACAATACACTTCAAATTGCCTGTACACCGTAATTCCAAACCACAAGATAAAGGCTCAGTTTGTGTTTCAGCTCTGCCTAGGAAATTGCTTTAGTTTTTAAATTCATTTAAATTGTAAAGAGGAAAATGGTTGTGTTTTCAGCTGTATCCCTCTAGGCTTCTACAGGCGTCTTTGGGTCATTGCTTGGAGTCCTTGTCTCAATTCACTGCCTTTGTCTTTCCCAGATAGATCTACTAAGTCAGTCCTCTGCAGAAACATGGCCTGCTCCAGTTTCTGAACTAATCATTATAAGAATAGCAGAAAGAATATCAATCACCTCAGTCCCAATATCCAAAGGAGAACAGAACTAGGTCTTTTGAAAGACATAGTATCCTGTAGCACTTGGATGAATTGCAGGCAGTTGTGGAGCATTCACATTACCACAGTCCCTTGCCACTCCCACTATGTAAGGCCAGTTCATAAGCTATAGTTTCTCTTCTATGGTTTCCAAGCATTCTCATTCTCCACAGGGGCTGAACACCTGCCTTGTACTCACATCCTTTTATATTAGGTTCCCTACAGTTTGGCCAGCTCCAGTCTATGTCTCCCCTTGGAGGCTTGGGGGCTGAGAAAATACGTATCTACTTTCCATTCAATATCCTAATACAGTATCAATCTTTGGGAAATCTAGGGTGACATATATTTAAAGAAAAGAAAGATAATATTTGTTGACAATATGATCGTCTACACATGCAATGTCAGGTAATCTCAAAAGATCAGGGGCTCCCTAGCACTCTGGGAGGCTGAGGCAAAAGGATTGCTCGAGGTCAGCAGTTCACGACCAGCCTGAGCAAGAGTGAGACCCCGTTTCTACTAAAAATAGAAAAAATTAGCTGAACAACTAAAAATAGAGACAAACAAACAAAAAAATTAACCAGGTGTGGTGGCGAGCACCTGTAGTCCCAGCTACCCGGGAGGCTGAGGCAGGAGGATCGCTTGAGCCCAGGAGTTTCAGGTTGCCATGAACTGACACCATGGCACAGAGCGAGACTCTGTCTAAAAAAAAAAAAAAAAGAAAAAAAGAAAGAAAAAAAAAGAAGATCAGTTATGAGGAAACCGCTAAACAGCAGAGGTCACACAGAGCCCCCATGCCTTCCTTAGTCCTGGAAGGCTCCAAAAGAGCTATCTCTGCGGAGTCCCCCTCATTCCACCTGTGTAGTCTCAGGGAGGGAAGGGCATATGTCTGAATGAAGACGGTAATCCCAGTTGTGCAGAGAGAAGAGTCTTGGGTTTAACCAGAGCCAAGGTGAGGACCCTGAGTGCTCACGAGAGGATCTCTCCCCAAAAGATGCAGGCCCACAGAGCCCCACCCCTGCCGTCAAGCCTGAGGGGCTCTGGCGGGGCAGCCGTGTGTGGCGTGCGGAGATTCCCTGCGTAGGACTGATGGAGGTGAGGGTTATGTTTGGAGGCTGGTGGACTTGGGTCAGTAGGGTGAGGAGTCCAAGCTCTGCTGGATATCAAGGTCAGGACCCTGAGTGAGGACTTAGGGACCACCGACTCCAAAACAGTGGGGCCCCCACAGAGTCCTGCCCTGACTATCCACGCTCTAAGACCCCCGGTGGCCGCGGCCAGATGTGGCCAACCTCACTTCCGCTGTGAAGACGAGAACCTCGTCCTGAGGAGAAGCGGCGTCTGGTGAGCTGAGGGTGAATTCCTGGGACTGGTCAGGAGTGAAGGTGAGGCCCGCGAGCGTCGAGCTGGAGTGTCGATTGAAGGGACCACCCGCCATCCATAATAAAGGGGACCCCACTAAGTCCCGCCCCTGCACTCAGCCCTGGGAGGCCCTGGCAAAGCTGCCTGACAGAGTTCTGCCTGGAAATGGTCAGGGAGGGGAGGGCCTTGGTCTAAGGGAGTAGCAGATGGAGGATAACCAGGCCCTAACTGGAGTCAAGGTGAGGACCGAGTGTTAATGAGTGGACCTTTACCCTAAAGAAAGGCCACACTGAGCAGCACCACTGCACTGAGCTTTAGGAGGTCCTAGACAACGTTCACAAATGTTGAACGACCGGCCTACCCTCTAGGGACTAAGGGAGTTGCAGCCTACACCCGAGGCTCACATCTGCTGTCAGCAATAGGAGGCTCAGGACAGAGCTGGAGAACTGAGATGCCCTCTTATTTCCTCTGGAGGTGGTCTCAGGGAGGTGAGGTCTTTGGTCTAAACAGGTAGGCCCAGTTCAGCAGAGGGACCCAGTCAGTCACTAACAGGAATCAAGGCTGTGACACTGAATGATGATGAAGGGACTCCTCCCAAAAAGAAAGGAGGCACACAAAGCTCCACCCTGTTGTCAGACCTGGCAGACCTGAGCAGGGTGGCTTGATGAGTTGCACTCACTCTTCTCATGGTATCTTAGAGATATGAGGGACAAGGTCAAAGAGGGCAGTCTCAGGTCAGCAGAGAGAGGATTTCCAGGTTGTGCCAGGTGTCATGGTAAGAACCCTGGGTACTGCAGTGACCTTTCACCCCATATTATTGTGAGCCACACAGAATCTTCCCTACTATCAGCTCTGGGAGATCCTAGGCAGAAAAGTCAGGTAGCCATGCCCATTAGTTTTCACTCAGGGTAGTAAGGAAATGAGGGTTTTGACCTGAGGACGGTGGTCACATGTCAACAGAGAGAAGAATCTTAGGCCTCTCATGAGTCGAATTTAGAAGATGAGTTGGGACCCTATGTGGTTTCACCTGTCACAGGGCAATAATCTGCCTGCCACAGCTTTCACTTTTTGGAGGACCACATTTGGTCAGATAAGATCACCTTAACTTCCTCCTATTAAGTCTCAGGGAAGTTGGCTCTTACTACCATACACTTCAGTTCATGAAAAAGGGGAGCTCCTCTTCCAGGAGCCAACTTGAGGAATCTGAATGAGGACTCAAGGGACCACTGAACCTTGAACAGAGAGGACATCGAACAATCCTTTGCTTTTATCCCTGGAAAGCTCAGGAAAGGGCTGTCAGATTGAGCATCCCCTCGCTCTTAATAGCACATCTAAGGGAGGCGAAACGCTTAGTGTGAAGGTGCAACCACCAGTGAGCAGAAGGTGGGTGGTGCCTAGCATTCTATGGAACCAAGGTGAGGACCCTGAATGAGGGCTGAAGACACCAATGAGCCCAAGACAAAAAAGACTTCACTGAATTCTCAGCATTTTGTGTCCCCTGTCATTTCAGTGGGACTGAGGCATCCCTTTAATTCTTTTCCATGGGTCCCAGAGAGCTTTGAAGTTTCACCTTTAGAGGAGGAGAGGATAGTGTCTCAGGCCCTGCCAAGAGTTCATATGCTCATCCTAAAAATGAACTGAGATGACCCCAAACACCAGAAGACAGGAGGCCCTACTGCCAGTACCTGCTGTCATACCAGTAAGATAGAATACCATCTAAGACTCACTCTGAGGGTTTCATAGTTGTTCTGTGGTGTCTTAGGGGAGAGGCTGACCAGGAGAAAAGGAGCCCTGTGGGATTCCAGAACAGTGTCCTCAGGGAAACCTGCAGAGGCAGGTTGCTTTCAATAAATCCAAGATGGTATCTCTCTGCTGAAAGTGCTCACAGGATCTCATTGTCCCTCCTCCAGGTACGCCAACCACCTACTCTCTTGCCCACACTCCCACCTGCTGTCCCTAGCCAAAGCCATCATGCCTCGTGGTCAGAAGAGTAAGCTCCGTGCTCGTGAGAAACGCCGTAAGGCCCGAGGTGAGACCCAGGGTCTCGATGATGCTTAGGCCACTGCAGCAGAGAAAGGAGAGTCACCCTCCACTTCCTCTCCTGTTTTGGGGAATACTTCCCCCAGCTTCTCTGCTGCTGGCAGTTCCCAGGAACCTCAGAGAGCTCCACCCACCTCCGCTGCTGCTGCAGGTGCTTCATGCACAACATCTGATAGAGGTGCCAAGAGCCAAGGTCAGGAAAATGCAGGTTCCTCTGAGGCCTCATCCTCTGCTGAGAGCCTACAAAAAGATCCTCTAACCAAGAGGGTAGGAATGTTGGTGCAGTTCCTTCTGTTCAAGTATAAAATAAAAGAGCACATTACAATAGCAGAGATGCTGAGGGTTGTCAACAAAAGGTACAGGGAGCGCTTCCCAGAGATCCTCAAGAGAGCCTCTGAGCGCCTGGAGCTGGTCTTTGGTCTTGATCTGAAGAAAATCAACCCCAACGGTCACTCCTACACTCTTGACAGCAAGCTAGACCTCAATGATGATGGAACTCTGAGCAGTGTCTGGGGCTTTCCCAGGAATGGGCTTTTGATGCCCCTTCTGGGTGTGATCTTCTTAAATGGCAACTGTGCCACTGAGGAAGAGATCTGGGAATTCCTGAATATTTTGGGGGTCTATGATGGGAAGAGGCACTTCATCTTTGGGGAGCCCCGAAAGCTCATCACCCAAGATCTGGTGAGGGAAAAGTATCTGGAGTACCAGCAGGTGCCCAACAGTGATCCTCCACGCTATTTGTTCCTATGGGGTCCCAGAGCCCATGTAGAAACCAGCAAGATGAAAGTCTTGGAGTTTTTGGCCAAGATCAATGATACCATCCCCAGTGCCTTCCCAGCCCAGTATGAAGAGGCTTTGAGAGATGAGGAAGACAGAACCCGAGCCAGAATTGTAGTCTTGTCTGGCACTTCTGTCACGGCTAGTGCACGTCTTAGGGCCACAGCCAGCAGCTCCTCCCACCCCTAGTGAGGCCTGAGGCAGATTCTTTACTTTGTTATTGAAAAGTCCTGTTGACCTTTGTTCTTGTTATGTATGAATAACTTGTTGACTAATCTTTTTTTCAACTGGTGTTCCTTTCAATGTAAGGTTTATTTCAATTCAAAATATAAGTGTACAAATGACATGGATCACATATTTATTGCAATTTGTTAGGTTTAGTAGTAAGAGTTTTTGGGTTTTGTTTTTTTTTTTTTTTTGAAATGTGAATTGAACATCCTTAAATCACTTTCATGATCCAGAAAAAGATAATATGGTATTGGAATAGGAATATTCATGGAAATGTGAAAGATTTCACAGTAAAGCAGTTGGAATCAGAAAACAGAGAAAAAAATAAAAATTGGTTAATTCTTGGTTTGCTTTACTCAGTTTAATTTGTCTTCTGATAAATGGAAAATATATGTACATGGATATGCTTATGTTATTCAAGAATGTGTGAAAAATAAAAGCAGCAGATTAGACCTCTTGTCCTTGGCTCTAATTTTACCGAAACTTTAGTTGAGAGCACCTGCTCTTTGGAAGTCTTCATGTTTGTGCTGGGAATGTTTAGTTAAAGAAGACACAGCTCCTGCCCATGCAGTTGTAGATTCGAAGGGAAGCTATCTATCATCATGGAAGAGAGTGAGAAACTCTCTACTTCATAAAGAAGTGAAATTCATGACAAAGAGATAGTAAAAGGAAAATATTACCTAGTTTTCATTGCTAAGCAGCTATTTTGGCTGAATGTGTTTTTTTGGTCCTAGATTGTTGCAGTATTCTCTAAGATGTCTTGGATATTTAAAAAATCTCAGCTTGATAGATAGTAATGTCTCAGGTCACATCATCATAGTAATAATTGCCACTCAGTAATGTCTCAATAAGAGACAGACACAGCCACAGATGCTCTGTATACATTACATATATTCTACCAGTCCTATGAGATGGGGGTTTATTAAACCCACTTTACTGTAGATATCCTGAGGCTCATTGAGTTTGGTAGTGTGCCAGAGTTCACAGTGGTAGTATGTAGCAAGTAGTGACAAGAGTTGGGACCAGAGCCCCAATCTGAATACAGCCCACACTGTTGCACTCCTCCCAAACTGAGGCACACCCTGTGTCTCTTCTTTTTTTATTTTTTATTTTTTTGCTTTTCATTTTAAATTTTTTTTTAAATTTCAGCATATGGCAGGGGTGCGAATGTTTAGGTTACATATATTGCCTTGTGTCTCTTATTTTAATTTTCTTCTCAGTACTCCAAAATGTGTTTCAGGTGGTAAAAAGAAGTAGTTGTGCCCAAACTACTGATTGGAATACATAACCAGAGCAACAAAAACATCAAAGTAATTGAGAGGTATAAATAGAGAAATGAATGAGACAATGTTCAATAGCAGTGATAGTAAAATTATCTATATTTACAGTGTTAGATAACCTCAAAAGATAGGGGCTCCCCAAATCATCCTAAACAATCTCTGGGTGTTGAAAGTAAATCTATCAGAACAAAAGTTACATGAAAATCTTTGTCTGGCTGATGAAGAGAAGTAGATCAATATGTTTCCTTTCTGACAGCTCATCTCCAATCCTGGGCCCCTGCCATGTGCTACAGCTTCCCCATCTCACACCACTCCTAGGACAAGGACCCATTCTCTACAAGGTTTGCAGAGGGGAAACTGCTCTAGAGCTTGCAGGGATGTGGCATTTCCCAGGAAGTATTTAATCCAAGAGACAGAGCCAAGATGAGGGGTGGGGAAACCAATGCCCCATTTAGGAGGCCTGGGGGTGAAGACCAACACTCCAGAATATGAGGGGGGATCACACAGAGATACCATCCCTGTCTTCTCTTAGATGCAGGCAGTCTCAGAGCTTTCAGTCTGAACAGCTCCTCACATTATTCTTCAGGCTTCTCTGAGGGACATAGTCCTAAAGGTAGCATTTGCCCAGATCAGTAGAGGAAGGAGTCCCAGACTCTCATAGGAATGAAGGCAATACACCTGAATGAGGATGATGGAAAGGCCCTGCCAGAACAGTGGGGTCATATAAAATCACATCCCAGCTGTTAGCCCTGTGAAGTCCCGAACTGTCCTGTCTGCTTGTGGCTGACACTGAATTCCAATTCAGGTCTCAGCAAGGTGAGGACTTTGGTTTGAAGGCCATGGCCTCAGGTCAGCAGAGAGTCCTAGGAAGGGCTCAGAGTCAAGATAAAGACCTTGCATGTAGACTTGGAAACTGCTCAAGTCACAACTGACAGGGATGCCCCTTGTGCCTCCTCTGCTGTTAGCCCTGGGAGGCTCAGGGAATGCTTAACAGACTTAGGTGCCTCTGACTTCTACCTGGAGGATCTCAAGGAGATGATAGACTTGGTTTACAAGCTGGCCATCCAGTTCAGCATAGAGTGGAGTCCCAGGCCATGAGAGGCGTCAAGGTAAAAATCCTGTATAAGGAATGAGGCAACCAACTACCACAGAGGTGAACAGAGAACAGAGGTGTTCTTAGAAAATCCTGCCTCTACAGTCAACCCTGAGAGTCCACAGGCAGAGCTTTCAGGCTGAGATTGCCTGTCATTTGCTGAGGATGGAGGGTGGTCTCAGAGACATGAAGTCCTTGTACTAATGAAGGAAGGCCCCTTTTAGCAGAGGGAGGAGACTAGCTCCCTAATAGGAGTCAACATGATGACACTGAGGTGACAATAAGGAGACCCCTTTCAGAAAGAAGAGGGTCACATAGAGCCCTGTCCCTGTTTTCAGACCTGAGAAACCTGGGCATGAGAACATGAGGAGTCACACTCACTTCTTCCCAGGTAATCTCACAGACATGAGGAACCTTAACAAAGGAGGCTGCCTCAGAAGAGGGAAGGAAGAGTTCCAGGTTTTTCCAGAAGTCAAGGTGATGACCCTGAAGACAGGGGGACACCACACCCACAACAGTGAGGGCAACACAGATTTCTTCCACTACTGTTATCCTGGGGAAACTATGAGCAGTTGTGATAATATGAGGCAAATTTCACTTCTTTCTAGAGTGTATATCAGGGAATCAGGAGCTCTAGTATGAGGGGATAGGACTCAAGTCAAGACAAGGTGTGCCAGGAGTAAGAGTGAGGACACTGAAGAGAGTGCAACCACACACCCTGTATCAGTGGGAGCCACACAGAATCTTCCATACTGTTAACCCTTGAAGACCCCAGACAGGAATGTCAGGTGGAGGTATCCGTCAGTTCTTACTCAGGGGTAACAGGGAAGTGAGGTCTTGATCTTAAGTTGGTAGTTCCATCCACATAAACAGAGGAAGGAATCTTAGGACTGCCCAGGAGTTAAATTGAGGACTCTGAGTTGGGACTGTGCATGGAAATAGCCATCATAGGACCTCAACCTGTTTGCCACAGCTTTCATTCTTGTGAGACCACTGGCAGCCAGATAAGACCATCCTCAGCTCCTCCTCTTGGATCTCAAGGAAGTGTGGACCTCACTATGAGGATATGTCCTCAGGTCAAAAATGAGGGGAGCCCCAGGCCCTGCCAGCAGTGAAGTCAGAGAACCTGAGTGGGGACTGCAGGAACCACATTTCCTTGAATAGAGGAGACAACAAAGTGTCATGACCTACCCTTTGATATCAACCATAGAAGACTCAGAGCAGGGCTTTCAGGTGAGGCTTTCCCTCACTTCTTTATATCAGGTCTAAGGGAAGGGAAATCTTTGGTCTGAAAATGAAACTACCAGTCACCAGAAGGAAAGGATCCAACACATGCTGGTCACTGTGACAAGTGTTTTCCATTGATTACACACATCCTGCCAGTTCTACATGACAGACCTTACCAAGCCCATTTCATAGATTCAGAGCCTGAGGCTCATAAAGTTTAATAATGTGCCCATGTTAACACAGCTAGTAATGACAGGGCTGGGATTAAACTCCTGGTCTGAATTAGTCAAAAGCCCACACTGTTCCACTTCTCCCAGCCTGAGGATGACCTTGTCCCTTAATTCACTTTTCTTCTCATTACTGCAAAATACATCATAGGCAATAGAAAGAAAGGCTCTGTGGCCAAACTACTGGGTTATAATAAGTAGCTAGAGACGTAAAAATACCAAAATACATGCAGGTTTGAATAACAAAAAAAAAGAAGCAATATTTTGATGACAGAATCATATGCATATGTTTGTGATGTCAGATAACTTCAAAAGTCTTTTGTTATTGCTCTACCTGAATAACTGGGAGATTTATCTTTTTGTTTTTGGCACTTTTAAAATTCATTCCTTTAAATAAAAGATTTATTTAGCTTCAATATTTGTGTTTATAAATAACATGTATCACACACTTATTAAATATTTCTTTTCCATATATAAGCGTAAAAGAGGCTCAAAGAATCTTATGATTCAGCAACTTCCTTATATAAAGTAAATATATCAGAAATTATATGAGATCCTAAATCTGGCTGGGGAAGAGAAGGAGTGGATCAACATGTGTTTTTCTCACCCACTGCGTATCCTGGGACCCCCTGCCTTGTGCTGTTGATTTCCCATCTCACATCACTCCTAGGACAAGGACCCATTCTCTGCAAGGTTTATAGAGAGGAAACTGCTCAATACTGTGTAAGGATGTGGCATTTCCCAGGAAGCCTCTAATCCAAGTGACAAGGGTCTATATGAAGACATCCATAAATCAGGACTGGGAAAATGAACACTGCAGAGGATCAGTTATTATCAGCAAGACTAGCCCTTGCGTGGTCTCAGACTCAGAGGGCCCCAGGTAGAGCTGTTGGGCTGAGCATCCTCTCACTTATTCCTCACAGTTGTCAGGAACTTGAGAGCTTTGGTCTAAGGAAGGCAGCCTCAGTTTGGTAGAAAGAGGAGTCCCAGGATCTGTATGATATAAATCCTTTAATGAAGGTAGCACTTACCCAGAACACTGAGGTCCTGAAGAGTCCAGCCCCCACTGTTAGCCCTTGGAGGTCCTTGAATTCCATGGCCTGATGAATTATAGAGAGCCTTTGAGAGATGAAGCAGAGACAGCCCAAGCCAGAGCTGCAGCCAGAGTTGGCATTATTGCCATGGCTAGGACATATACCAGAGCCATGTCCAGCAACTCCTCCTAGATCTAGTGAGATCTGAGGCAGATTCTTCACTTTGCGGTTGAAAAAAGAAGTCAACACTATAAGTAGTGGAGGGCCAAAGTGGATCTAGGGGAAACACATTGCATGTCTTCTTTTTGTTCTTGTCCTACTTGAATAACTGGGAGATGTATCTTTTTGGTTTTGGTACTTTTAAAATTCATTCCTTTAAATAAAAGATTTATTTAGCTTCAATATTTGTGTTCATGAATAACATGGATCACATTTATTAAATATTTTTTTACCATATAGAAGTGTAAAGGTTTTGGTATTTTGATCAACAAATTGAAAATCCCTGGATCTCCTATTGTGGTCTAGAATAAGATAACAAATAATGTGAATGAGGATTTTTTTATTCTATAAATTTAAGGTGTACAACATGATGTCTTAATATACGTATATATACATAGTCATGCACACATGAGGACATCATAGTGAAATGCATTACTCATGTGTTTATGGTGATGCTGGTGCAAGCAAACCTACTACACTGCCAGTCATATAAAAGTATAGCATACACAATTATGTACAGTACATAATACTTGATAATGATAATAAATGACTCTATTACTGGTTTATGTATTTAATGTGCTATACTTTTTATAATTATTTTAGAGTGTATTCCTTCTACTTATAAAAGAAGTTAATGTAAAACAGCCTCAGGCAGGTCCTTAAGGAGGTATTCCAGAAGAAGGCATTGTTGTCATAGGAGATGACAGCTCCATGTGTGTTATTACCCTGGAAGACCTTCCAGTGGGACAAGATGTGGAAATGGAAGACAGTGATATTAATGATCTTGACCCTTTGTAGGCCTAGGCTGATGTGTATGTTTGTATCTTAGTTTTTAACAAAAAATTGTAAAAAGTAAAAATAATTTAAATAGAAAAAAGCTTATAGAATAAGGATATAAAGAAAGAAAATATTTGTTTACAGCTGTACAATGCTTTTGTGTTTTAAGATATTATTACAAAAGAGTCAAAAAGTTAAAAAAAATTAAACATTTTATAAAGAAAATATCTTACAATAAGCTAAGGTTAATGTAGTATTGAAGAAAGAAAAATAATCTTTATAAACTTAGTGCGGACTAAATGTACAGTCCTTATAAAGACTACAATAGTGTATGGTAATGTCCTAGGCTTTCACATTCACTCACCACTCACTCATTCACTCACCCAGAGCAACTTGCAATCCTATAGAATTGTACCATTTTTAACCTTTTATACAATATTTTTACTGTGCTTTTTCTATGTTTAAGATACACAAATACTCAGCATTGTGCTACAGTTGCCTAAAGTACAGTAACATGCTGTATGGGTTTCTAGCCTAGGAGCCACAGGCTATACTCTATAGCCTAGGTACGTAGTAGGATATACCATCTAGGTTTGTGTAAGACACTCTATCATGTTCATACAATGATGAAATTGCCTGATGATGCATTTCTCAGAATGTACCTTTGTTGTTAAGTAACTTGTGACTGTACATAGCGAAATGATTACTACAAGTAAGCAATTTAACATATCCATTATCTCACATAGTTACTTTTTTGTGGTAAGAGCACCTAAAATCTACTCTCTTAAAAAATTTCAGGCCAGGCATGGTGGCCCACACCTGTAGTCCCAGCACTCTGGGAGGCCAAGGTGAGGGGATCGCTCAAGGTCAGGAGTTTGAAACCAGCCTGAGCAAGAGCGAGATCTCGTCTCTACTAAAAGTAGAAAGAAATTAATTGGCCAACTAAAAATACAGAAAAAATTATCCGGGCATGGTGGCACATGCCTGTAGTCCCAGCTACTCGGGAGGCTGAGGAAGTAAGATAGCCTGAGCCCAAGATTTTGAGGTTGCTGTGAGATAGGCTGATGCCATGGCACTCTAGCCTGGGCAACAGAGTGAGACTCTGTCTCAAAAAAAATTTTTTTTTTTCAGTATACAATATTATTAACTATAATCCTCATGCTGTACTTTAGATCTCTAGATTTATTCATTCTATATAACTACAACTTTGTGCCATTTGACCTACATCTTCCCATCCTCTCTCCATCCCTTCCTCTGATAACCACTGTTATTTTTTTTAATTTATTTTTTTTATTTTAGTGTATTATGGGGGTACAAGTGTTAAGGTTACTTATATTGCCCATGCCCCCTCCCCCCTCGAGTAAGAGCTTTAAGCATGTCCATCCCCCAAACGTTGCACATCTTACTTGTTGTGGTTGGATATAGCCCTCCCTTCCTCCCCCCTCCCACCCTCCCGACACCCGATAAATGTTATTCCTATATGTCCACTTAGGTGTTCATCTGTTAATACCAATTTGCTGGTGAGTACATGCGGTGCTGGTTTTTCCATTCTCGAGATACTTCACTTAGTAGAATGGGCTCCAGCTGTATCCAGGAATATACAAGAGGTGCTATATCACCATTGTTTCTTTTCTTTTTTTTTATTTCAGCATATTATGGGGGTACAGATTTTAAGGTTTCAATAAATGCCCTTTCCCCCCCTCACCCCACAAGTCTGAGATTCCAGCATGACCATCCCCCAGATGGTGCACATCTCATTATGTATGTATATAACCACCCCCCTCCCCCCTGCCCAATACCCTATTACTGTAGTACCTATGTGTCCACTTAGGTGCTGCTCAGTTAATACCAGTTTGCTGGTGAGTATATGTGGTGCTTGTTTTTCCATTCTTGGGATACTTCACTTAGTAGTATGGGTTCCAGCTCTAACCAGGAAAATATAAGATGTGCTATATCACCATTGTTTCTTAGAGCTGAATAGTACTCCATGGTATACATATACCACATTTATTAATCCATTCTTGGATTGATGGGCACTTGGGCTGTTTCCACAGCCTTGCGATTATGAATTGTGCTGCCATAAACATTCGAGTGCAGG
>VSMD01013760.1:0-13783 GCA_008750895.1 Mirza zaza | reverse complement strand
TCTGTGTGGGACCAACAGCGTCCCCAGTGGAACCACCTGCCGGTCAGGGCCACCTCCGTGTGGGGCCAACAGGGTCCCCAGTGGAACCACCTGATGGTCAGGGCCACATCTGTGTGGGACCAATAGCGTCCCCAGCGGAACCACCTGCCGGTCAGGGCCACCTCTGTGTGGGGCCAACAGAGTCCCCAGTGGAACCACCTGCCGGGCAGAGCCACCTCTGTGTGGGGCCAACAGGGTCCCCAGTGGAACCACCTGCTGGTCAGGGCCACCTCTGTGTGGGGCCAACAGGGTCCCCAGTGGAACCACCTGCCGGGCAGAGCCACCTCTGTGTGGGGCCAACAGGGTCCCCAGTGGAACCACCTGCTGGTCAGGGCCACCTCTGTGTGGGACCAACAGCGTCCCCAGTGGAACCACCTGCCAGGCAGAGCCATCGCCTGTTTCCCACACTGGGACCAGGGTGAAGGTTCTGCAGCATCTTCTATTCGGTATCCGTAGACTACCCTGAGATGCAGCGGATGAGGATGCTATAAATATCCCCACTCTGAAGCGACAATAATGACAGCCTTCATACGCTTGCATCTTTGTTCTGCGACGCTCTCAAAGCAGGGCGATGGCACAATGTCACAGCACAGCTCCAAATGCCCCTGTTTGTCAGCAACAAGGATGGCACCACCGTGGGTTTTTATAAGACAAATACCTGTGGTGCTTTGCTTTTTATTCCTGCAGTTACAGGTGGCACATTCTGTGTTCGAATGGGGTCAAACTCCAGAGATGAGAAGAGCCGGGACAGGGTCTCGATAAGGAGAACAGGGGGAAAAAAACCAAAGCAAAACAAACAAACAAAAAATGACCAGAAATCTCTCTTCTCTGGTGTCCATAGACTCCCGAGCTGCCTCAGCTGCTGGGTCGAAAGTAACAGAATCAACGCTGCTTAATCTGAGCCGGAAGGAATCTGGGGAGTTTTGGGGCTCACGCAGCGTCAGCACGCTGTATGTCCAACTCGCACGAGGTCTGAGTGCGGGCAGAGAGTGGGGACTGGCGGCATCAGGCAGTAAGGGCGCTGAGACGGCAGGTGGGTCCCCCAGCTCCTGCCCCGCCCCAGACCTGTCCCCAGGACTCCGAGGCTCTGAGAGTGGCCAGTTGCTTGGCTTTTCTTCTGACTGTCCCCGGTTAGAAGGGGGACAGAGGACCCACCCTGCTTCGCAGAAGGAAGCAGGTGCGTGAGTTTACCCTTCAACAGAGTCCACGCACATGAAGAGGCAGTTGCCCCAGAGGAGGCCCAGGCGTGACCAGGACATCAGGGCTGAGGCTGGAAATGCGGAATCAGCCTTTGTACACGCCGCACTTAATGGGGGACAGGGAATGGCCGCTGTCCCTGCTCCCGAGCGCTTTGTGCTTTTAGTCTCTCCTGTGCTACGGGAAAGCCTACTCGGGCCCTCCTGCTGGCTGCACTGGCATGATGGGACCATGTGGGCCTCTCTGCGGGGTTCGGCCAAGTGAGTCCTGTCCACCCGCTGCCATTCTCCTCACTTCTGTGCTGCTCCCGAGAGGAGGCCAGGCCTGGCCGTCTGGGTCCACATGGCTCACGTCCGTGTCTGTTCCTCTCCATTAAAGGAAGAGATCAAACGCTGAACTTCGCTTGTCGTTACCCTTTCTCACCTTTCCCTCTCCTTTGTTTACTGCCTTTTCCACGTTATGATTGTTTGGGGACTCGTGCCGAAAATGCATTAGAGCAAGAAGGAAAAAAAAAATCGACTTTTCTCTTTAATGCAAGCAATGAATTAGCACCGTGTGCGTCCATGTGTCTGCCGTAAAGAAGACCAGTCTGCAGCAGGACGGCAAAGTGACAACGTTTCCGCGGAAGTGGGGGCCTTGGTGACAGTGCTGTACCAGCCCTGAGTGGCATCCTCTGGGTTTCTTGTCTGTTCCGAGAAGTCGGCTTCTCTTTTCTTTAAATCTCTCTTATTTTGGATTTTCCGACTCTTGCAGATGACTCACCTGGAAGGTGGTCTTACTAATAACCTATCTAATTCAAGACAAATAACCAATCTAATAGAAAATGAGGGAAATAAAGTCACAGCACAACTTCCCCCTTTGTTTTGTTTAATTAAAACAGCCGTGGTCCAACCCGTTATCTCTAAGACCTTGTTTTCTCAGCCCCGAAGAGCCCTGAGTGGATAGAGGGATACCAACTCCCCGCTCCAACTCTCTGCCTCGGTTCCTGCCACAGCCCCGATTCCGAGCACTCAGGTAAGCTGGAAGGAGCACCCAACACAGCTTTGCTGCCACTTCTGTCATCGGTTTGCTGACGCAGAGGGAAAAAAAAAAAAGCCTTTTTAACCCTTTTAAAACCACAAGTAGCTTTCCCTCCGCTGCCTGGCATCTTCACCCCTTCCTCAGTGTGCCATGGCCACGCCTTCCTTCTCTCTCTCTGTCTCTGTCTGTCTTTCTTTCTCAGAGAAACAGCCTTCTACTTCTGCATATCCCGATCACGGTGTGAGAATTCTCTCTGCAACGCGCCGTGGGCACCCAGTACGTTTCCACCTGAACGTCACCTTTTCTGACGCTGCATAGGAAGGTCAAGCCGTCTTAGAATTACAGCAGAAACCGATGATGACGATGATGATGATGATGATGACGACAGCAGGTAGGTTTTTCACTCGTGCTCAGTGCTGCAGCCACGAAGCTGACGGCACAGGGTGACAACCCCACACTCACGTGGCTCCAAGTGTTACTTGAAACTCAGATGTTTCACTTCGACTCGCTGCACCGTTTTCTGAGCCGTGCAATCCTGTCTGCATGCAAGGCCACCCCTCGTATGTTCGGGCAGTGGCACGCCAAGGAGGGGACAGGGGGCGGGGGCTCCGAGGAAGACAGCCAGCGCTCCCAGACAGCGGGAGCAGCGTCCTGAGGTTCTGGTCTCTGGGGACGGCCGAGGAGGACACACGCCCCACAGATAGCGACGGCTGACTCTGCAGATGATGAGTGTGGTGGCTGCGGAGAATTTTAGCCTTACTTATAACATGTCTCTGCTTTATGAAAAAGAACTCACTCACATAATACTTGTATAGTTAAATGATATGCTTCCAATTAATAAAAATGGTATGTTTCCAATTAATACAAATGTTGGACACAGAAACAGCATGCTAAAGTAGAGAAGCCAGAAGAGAGCTGTGCTTTGGAGGCTGGAGAAGCCGTGTGACCGTCCCGGAGCGAGGCGTCTGGAGTGGCTTGCGTGCGGGGACCGGAATCCGCGTGAGGTTTCCCAGCCGTGCACCCTTGAGCGAGCTACTTAAGCGTTGTGAAGTTCAGTGTGTGTAGGGATAGGGAAGAAGAATACCCCGTTTTTATCTACGGTTAACTCCAAAAGGAGTTAATGAATAAGAAAAGAGATGATATGAAATTGCTTTTAAAATGCAAAGTGCGCCACGCATTTCAGCTACTGCGATTACTATTAGTAGGACATATAATTGAAGAAGAAAGAAAGTGTAAAATTGTTCACTTTCTCCTCTAGTCTCATGCTTTGGAATTTTAAAACAGCTTTCCTTTTTTTCACAAATATTTCTTATTCTATATTTCCGATAAAATAGGAACATTCTCTGTCAAGCAAGCAGGGAGAGCACAGACTCAGGGACACTGCTCCGGAGACTCTCCTTGGTATTCATGACATCTAAAAAGCAAATGATACGTCGCTAAGCATCGCCAGTAAGTGCCTGTCACATGTTTTGTGAGTTCTTGCTTTGTAATTTATCATGAGTGATTCATGGAAGTACATTTCCAAATCAAAAAGAAAATGTGTACGTTTGATTGTCCTTTTCATGGGGAGGAACAATTTGTAGCTGACGATTACAAAAGGCAAATCAGTGAACTGTGCTCACTTAAAATTCCTAAGAATATCAGTATAAACTTTATAATTTTGACAACAAATTTAACACCGTCAGAAAGTTTTAAAACCATTTATCTGTTTAAACCAAGCTTTCAAATTAAGAAATTGGAATTCTAATGTTATATTTCCTGGTGAACAATCTTAATTTTTTTTTTTCATTGCAAGTTGCCTTGGTCTGGCCAAGAAAGAAAGGTATCATTATTATCATTATAATGCCAAAGCAATTTTTATTCTTTTGCTTGGCTTCTCAAATTTTTAGTTTAACGAAAGAAAATGTTAGTGTGATTTTAGTTTCCTGAATAACATGTGTACAATAAGAGACAATAATACTATTGTTTACTTGGCAATTTATATAAAGAGTTTCCTGGCTGGGTGTGGCGGCTCATGCCTACAATTCTAGCACTTTAGGAGGCTTAGGTGGGAGGATTGCCTAAGACCAGAAGTTTGAGACCAGTCTGGGCAATATGGTCAGATCCCATCTCTAAATACACATCCTCACACACACACAGAATTACATATTTCCCCACTTATATAGTAATATTTTATTTGTTATATATTCATTTCCTTTAAAAAGGAAAACATTGCTCAGACCCTAGAATTTTATAAGGACTTTGAGGTTGAATTAATTAATTTATATATAATTTTATGTGTGTGTGTGTGTGTGTGTGTGTAAAATTTTATTTTGTGCCAGAAAATCTCCAGAGTAAGTAAAGGCAGCCACTGATACCCAGACTCCAAACAATGGATATGGGCCACATAATTATTTAAGGGATCTGTTATATGCACTTGGGTGAGAAGCCTAGATTTCCTAGGAAGTAGGGGTATAATTAGCCTCTGAGTGTTTTTTTATTAATTTTTTTGAGTTGACTTTATTGAGGTACAATTTACGTGAAGGACACAAACTTTAACTGTCCACATTTATATAGTTAGAAACTAACGCCTGTGTCTGAGTTTGAGATTTTACCCTACAAACGCGCTGGCAAGTTGGGCCGCTTCAGTCTCAGGGATGCTGGCAGAGACATGAGACTCCGAGGTCAGAGATGCAGGACAGGTTAGCACTGACGGTACGAGCATCGCCAAGAGCATCAGCACATCTGTAATGTTCTGAGCCGCAGTTCGTACTGGGCAGTGTGAAGATGCGGGTGGCATCTGCCCACAGCGCGGGTGGTGCTGAGAGAGATCTGACCTCAGTGGACCTGGATCTCTTATCGTGAACGGTGCTAAGCGCCCTCCTCTCTGCTCCAGAAGGAAACATTATCTCTGTTTTTGAAGGCTGTTCACTACATAAATGTCCTTGCAAAGGTAATCTAGAAGAAAAGTAGCCATTCTTGTGCAAGGTAGATGGGCAGAGAGACATGAGAGACTCACAAAACGTTTTATTCCAACGCAGCCCAAATCACGGCATAGCCTGTGTTCACTACTCGGAAAGTTTCCTGATGCCTTTGCAGTAGTACCGACCCATGTACATCGCCTCCACTACGATCCCCACCTCCATGGTTTGTTTCACCGGTCCCGGGGTGTCATTTAGATGGAATTATTCCATATAAATTCTTCTGTGTCTGGCTTCCTTTACTCAACATTATGTCCATGGTTGCAGTTCTTTCTATAGCTGTACCATATTTTATTACATGCATATGCCACATTTTCCTTAGCCATCCTACTGTTGGTGTACATTTGTATGGTCTTGATGTTGGAATATTATGAATGAAGCTTCTGTGAATATTCTAGTACTTTGTGTGTGTGTGAAAATGGCGTCTATTTCTGTTGAGGTAGACCCAGTTAAAGAGTTACTTGATTGTGAAGTATACATATGTTTAGCTTTAGTAGATACTACCAGAAAGGTTTCCAAAATAGCTATACTAGTTTAAATGTTGACTGGCAACCGTTATCCATTGGTCAACCGAGGTCTGACAGGTGAGTACAATAAATATGATATTTTGAGAGAGACGGAGAGAGAACACATTCACATAACTGTTATTATAGCATACTGTTATGAGCCTGCCCACCCACACATCCCAGCAGTAGGCTCTTCCATAGACCCCAGCAGTTTGCCTACCTAGAATCTCTGGACTGACGATTATTATTATTATTTTATTTTAGCATATTATGGGGGTACAAGTGTTAAGGTTAAGTATATTGCCCATGTCCCCTTCCCCTCTTGAGTCAGAGCTTCAAGCGTGTCCATCCCCCAAACGTTGCACATCTTACTTGTTGTGTTTGTATATACCCATCCCCCCTCCCCCCTCCCACCTGCCCAACACCCGATAAATGTTATTCCTATATGTCCACTTAGGTGTTGATCTGTGGACTGACTGATTATTGAAGAACTTTCCTTGCCATAGCCAATCTATAAAAACTAGAAGTGACTACTTCTTCAAATGCACAGACACCAATGCAAAGTTACAAAGATCACAAAGAACCAGGGAAACATGACACCACTGTATGACCAAAATAATGCTCCAGTAAATGACCCTAAAAAATGGAGATCTATGAACTACCCGACAGAGAATTCAAAACAGTCATCTTAAAGTATCTTACTGAGCTGTAAGAGGACACAGACAACAAAATAAAATGAACAAAATTAAAAGTTCAACAAAGAGATTGAAAACATAGAAAAAAACAAACAAACCAAAATTCTAGAGCTGATGAACACAGGGACCAAACTGAAAAGTTCAATAGAGAGCTTCAACAGCAGACTTGATCAAGCAGAAGAACAAATTAGCAAGCTTGAAGACAGTTTCTTTTAAATTTATTACTAAGTCAGAGAATAAAATGAAGAAAGTGTGGCAAAGAGTGAAGAAAACCTACACAGTTTGTAACACCACCAAGGAAACCAAAATATGTGCTATAGAAGTCTCTGAAAGAGAAGAGAAAGAGAAAGGAGAGAAAATCTTATATAAAGAAATAATGACCGAAAACTTGAGGTCATTATTCCTTCCTCAGGTCAAACCTGAGGAAGGAAAAAGACATCCAAATTTCTGATTCCTAAAGGACTCCAAATAAATTGAATCTAAAGAAATCTTCCAAGACACATTATAATTAAATTATCAAAAGTCAAATCAAAGGAAGCATTTTTAAAAGTGACTTGTAACATAGAAATTAACCTCTATTGGATTTCTCAGCAGAAACTTGCAGGCCAGAAAAAAGTGGGATGATATATTTAAAATGCTGACATTAAAAATAAACAAACAAACAAAAAATCCTGTCAAGCAAGAATACTATGCCCAGAAAAACTTTCCTTTAATAACGAAGAGAAATACTGTCTCAGACAAATAAAGACTGAGAGAGTTGTCATAGTTAGACCTGCCTGCCTTACAAGAAGTGCTAAAGGACATTTTTCAAGTTGAAGCAAAAGTATGCTAAATAGCAACATGAAATCATATGAAAGTGTAAAGCTTATTGGTAAAGATAAATATGTCGATAAACACAGAACAATGTAATAGTGTAATAGCAGCGTGTAAATCACTTTTAACCCAAGTATAAAATTAAAGGACAAAAGTATTTAAAATAATTTTAACTACAAAAATTGGTTAATGAATGCACTCTACAAAAATAGGGAAATTCTGATGTTAAAAACAGTATGTATGTAGGTGGGAGGAAAAGTGTAGAGTTTTCGTACGTGCTTTAAGTTGTCATCAGCTCAAAATAGATTGTTATAATTATAAATAGTTTTCTGTAAGACTAAAAGCTCAAAGAGCCTAGTATAAGATTGGGAGTTCAATACTGGTACATCATTTTGGGATAATAAGGTTAGTACTGAGGTGATACTTTCCCAAAACTGTGCCTGTGCTAGGAATGGAATTAGCAAGATAGCACCATAGCATGAGATAAACACTATGCATTAAATTAGGGGAAACAGGTCTTCAACACGGGGGTATTGAGAACTAACGCTAGTAGCACTCCATCAATCCTCCATTTAGGTGGGCTTCTGGACGGACCCTTGTGGACCTCCATTTTAACAAAAACCCACACCCTAGATATCTGAAAAAATTCAAGGAGGAAGGAGGAAATTAAAAATGATAGGCTAAACCTTTTGCAAAAAAAATCCATGAGTTTCATTGAATTGTTATACGAAATAAAATAACGAAAGTCTGCAACGCATACGCCCGGGCATCCCTGGTGAGCCCGGCACGTTTGTAAGATCTGAGGCTGCATTGATGGCAAACATGATTCCTGCTTTTGCGGAGTCAAATGGTCCCAGTCGTGACTGTCTTTTGTCGTCCAATGACACATTTCTGGAGAAGCAGCCACAGGTGTGGTGCCCGAGAGAACTCTCACCCCGTGTTGCAATCACAGGGACAGTTTGCTCCTCGCACACTGCCTTTGTTATCAAAAGGATGCATCTCGGTGAGACACTTTTGAAGTCATTTTAGGCAACAATGAGGGATTCTACTCTGATTTAGGGTTCAATCTCATGTAGTGTTACCAAGGCAGAAAAGACAAATGAGGTGAAAATCAGTCCTGGCCAGGCTAAAAAAAAAAGCAAAGAAAACCATAAACCATCTCCTGCTGTCTGCCCTGCCTGGAGGCAGGAGGGTTCTTCTGACACTTTGCAAGTTCCTCCCCCCATTTAAATTCAAAATCTGGGAATATGCGCATCCTGGAGTCTAGGAAACACATTGCTAACATCTTAACTTTTTTTCTGAAGTTAATTTATTATGGATCTCATCCAAACATGGAAATATGAACCTCTCATTTCTCCTTGGCTTGTGTTTTTGGAGAGAACCCTGAATTTTTTTTTTCCTGAGGAATTCTTACCCTCTTCGTGCTGATCTGGAGTAGAATCCGGCTTATCAATGGTGAAAAAACATGATTTTGCTGGGTTTCCTGAAGGACATACTCAGCTTTCCTCTGAGAATAATCTAGAACAGCAGAGAGCCACATACCCAGACTGCATTAATTTAGCACTTTATAAAATATCTTTTCCTTTACTGAACTCCTCCTATCACATTGTTGAAATACGGTTTCCTATATTGGGAGATTTAATCTTTTTTATTTTACTTAATATTTTAAAAAGTCAGAGTTTATGTCTATTTAACAATGTTTAAGAGACTTTAAGAATGCTCAAAGGCCCAAATATACTTGGTATGACAAAAAACAATCGCAGGAGATGTTTTACAAAATCAGCTGTAACAAATGCGTCATTTCACATCCTGAAGAGCTAGCCACGTCCTCATCTGTCCTATTTTGCTCCTTTTTTTTTGGATGCTAGGGCCTTTAAAGTAACATTCGTGATTCACCCTTGAAAATCATCTAGGTCTTAGGGCATTTGTGTTGGGTGCCGGTGTTTTTCTTGATTTCATTTAACTTCCCTAGACTTTTGTGTCTTTCTCCACAACTTCTCACTCATTTTCCTGTTCGCGCTATTTTCTTCTTTCGTGCGTGCCGCCTAAAGTCCTTTGAGGAATGAGAAAAGGACACAGAAACAAGAATACCTGCGGAGGGATGGCCAGTCGGCTACAGACACATGCTCTCTGTTTACGTGATCTGGGCTGGGGCATGCTCATTGAAACACCTGGCTGCTCTGAAGACATCAGGTGGTCGGGAATGGAATCTTCGAAGTGACCCCGAGAGACGGTGGGAGCTGCTGGGCTGGCAGATCAGGGTGTCCTGGTGCCCCCCAGAAAGGATGGCTCAGCAGGTGGGCTCCAAGCAGGAGGCCGGAAGCAGCCCGGGCAGACCCCGGCCTGCACACAGGAATGAGAAAGAAACGGATCTGAGCTCTTGCGATGAGGACGCCTGTGGTGATGCTGGCGTTTCCGTGGAGAGGCAGGAGAGAGGTGATGTGGTTATTTAACATCTGAGCTCCACAGCCTAGTGCCGAGAGAACCACACAGGGAGAGCGGGAGCGGGAGAGGGCCCAGGGCGGCAGCTAGGGGGAGGGCGCAGCGAACAAAAGGAAGATCAGAAACTGCTCCGGGTCACGTTTTCCGTTAGAAACCCACAGAGAAAACACCATCCCTCCTTTTTAAAATGCTGTAGCTTCTATTTTTTAAATGGATTTGATTGTTAAATATTATTTTAAAATGAATTTAATTTCTACTGTGTTGCTCGACAGCATGCAAATACATGTGAAACCATCTTCTTCACAAGGTGAAGACATGGAACTCAATATGAAACATAGTCGCACACACATACCTCAGGTGTTTTTATTTTATCTCCGTGTTTCTGCAGCTATACAATTTCAGTCGTGATCTTAAGAGAATGATTGGCAAATCACAGATAGTAGAGACTGGTTTCAAATTGAGACGGGAAAGGTGGCCCTTACGATTAACTTTCTGCGTCACGACTGTGCAAACCTAAATTTCGCTTCGCGTCATTGTTAAGCACTAAGGGTGTGAATGGTGTAATTGCACTTTGGGTTTTCACAGCACAAGTCACATAACCTCCTGGACCATGTCCCCTGAGCTGACGCACGGGCTCAGCCAGCACGCTCTGCCCTCCTTCTGACACTCGCGAAGCCGTGCGGAAACAGATGGCTCGCAGAGCTTCAGCTCTGAAGGCTTTCTTTCCATCTCTTTCCTTCTCTCTCTCTCTCTCCCCCTTCCTCTCGACGTTGACTTGGCTACTGAGGTGTCAAACGGAAGATGTGGACAGATGTTAGACACTGGACACCCGTCCTGGCTCCCAGTTCTGCCCGAACCACGGCCTGCGCCTGGCCTCTGACCCCGCCGTCCCGGTGGCAAAGGCAGCACTCGGCCCCGCGCACTGAGAACACCCTGGCGAGCAGCCACGGCGTCTGGACACAGACAAAGCCACGCGTCCCGCCCCACGCAAAGACCCCCCCACACCCCTGTCCCCCCCATCACTGTCAGACACCGTCTCCCTCAGACAGGCCGTCCGGTGGCTCTGGTCTTGCGCTGCCTCCACCGTGCGAGGCTACAGCGTGGGACGTGGGGCGCCGCTCAGGCTTCTCGTCTAAATGGTGGGGGTCATAGCACATGCGCCCCCATATTGCACCTAAGGAGCTAAACTATCTGTAAAAAGCATATTAAAAAAGCTGAGTGCCCTTAAAGTACAAGGAAATGGTTATTGACCGGGCAGTGAGTGGCGCTCGCTCTCTCCGGAGCGCTAAGGCCAGAGAGTGGGCGGCGTTCCTGCGCTCCGCCTGGCCGCCCCATCGGCAGAGACGCAGAGGTGCCTGCCCCGTGCGAGACGCCGTCCTTTCCCTTCCGCGGGTCTTCAGTGTGAGGAGGACGGTGACTCCCTGGCCACACCTCGGAGAGGCAGGCAGGGAAGGTGAGGAGCAGAGCAAGCACTGGAGGGATGCTGGTGCTGCGTGCGGCTGCTCGAGGGGCGTTCCAGAGGGCGGCCTTCCCTGGGGCCACCCCGGGCCTTGCTGGAAGAGGGAGGAGTAGGAACTACACGGGACAGCCCCCTTCAAACGCCCGGAATCCCTCTGCTGGTGGAAACCTCCGGTTATCTCTCCACTTACCACGGGGCCCTCTCTGCCTTGGATGGATTTGTCGTAAGGCACAAGTCCCGCCTCTCGGCCCCATTCCTCCTAAGAGCATGAGAACCGGCTGACTCTCCTCACGACTAACGCACTTCCACACACCTGCCATCCTCGTGTTCTGTGTGTTTTTCTTTAATAAGTCCTTATGAAAATCATTTACTGTTGAACAGCTTTGACCAGACGCAGAGCTTTTGTGCATCACGCTCACTCGAATGCAGACTTCTAGCTTCCCAGATCTACTAGGGGCGAGGCCGTGCCTTGTGAACACAGCGATTCTCTTGCTGAAGAGAAGGGGGCAAACGCAGGCTCACTGGACACTTACCTGCTGTTACTATTTTTTCACCAACTCTTCTTAATTATCTATTATTTATTTGATTTCATAGCCGCATTCTAGACATCCCTCCTAAACTTGTCTACATGCAGAATTTTTACCCTGTGCATCTTACTGACCACGGAACCTTCGGGTAAGCACCTGGCTGCATTTACCTGCGTGCCCAGGTGCCTGGCGCCCTCCTCCTGCGCGGCGTCTGGCACTGTCACTCATGCCCTCGAGCTGAGGCAGACTCAGGGCCGTCGCATGGCTGTAATGTCTCGCCCCCTGGCGGGGAAGGCCATGGACAGGGCCACCGGCAGAGAGCTACTGACATGAGTGTCCGGGGTCCAGCTGAGAAGCTCCGTGTGAAGCTGGGCACACCAGTGTCATTAAGGAAGTGGGTCACAATTAGCAGAGCTTCAGGTGGGCCAGCAGGAGCCCAAGAATTTAAAATACGTATAATTGGAAAAACCCAGCAACACGAATTCTTGGCTGATTTCCCTGAGAGGCTCCGTGGTGGCTGGTCTTGGCGCTGCCCTGGCCCCGGGCTCAGGCACCCCGGGCTCCCCGCTCGTGACAGGGTGCAAGTCCAAGCCCGGAGCCCCCCTCAGAGCCCCTCCGGAACTGTAGGACACCTCCTGCCTCTCCATTCGGGTGTTGGTGACAAATTTGGGGACCACGCACGAGGAAAAGAGGCCGGTGGGTGAGCGGAGCGGGCTGTAAAAACAGTCGCAATGGCAGTTGTAGAATTTGAAGAGAAGCCGCAGAAGACGGTTGGATTTTACAAGTTTGGTGTTTCCTCTCCAACACACAGCCCGGCGCTTCCTCCCCAACACACAGCCCGGCACTTCCTCCCCCTGCCCAGCTTCTTGAAGCAGGAGCAGCAAATGCTACAGAGGAGGCTGTTCTTCCACGGACCCTCCGCTCAGAGACGCAATTCCCAGTACTTCTTTAACAGCTCTGGCAGAGCAGGCGGATAAAGGATTTTCTCGGTTCCATCCACAGCGAGGTGGCTGCTGACTGCGAAGTCGGGGACCTGGCAGGACAACGTCTGGGGGCAAGGGCAGGACGGAGGCGACGGAGGCCACCCGGGCTCAGTCCGTCTCTCCCGCTCTGACTCTGGAAGCTGGTGGCGTTCTCTTGGGAACAGGCTCTGGGGGCCGGGGTCCTGCAGCCTGCGGCTGGGACGATGTAGGACGTTTCGAGCCCCTGGAAGCTGTCACTGATACCAACAGAGAAAGACGCCAGGGAGTGGCAAACATCTTTCTAGTGCTGATTGCTTAGATTTACATTTAGTGAAATCCACTGAAATATAAAATATTCAAATATGGCTTTCTGGGATTGCTTAGATTTACATTTAGTGAAATCCACTGAAATATAAAATATTCAAATATGGCTTTCTGGGATCGAGTCTCTTTATTTATTTTTTCTTTTATCACCATCACATTTTTAAAAAGTACTTTATGATAGATTTTTAGGACTCCCCAATTACATATTTGCCCAACAGTCCTTAATTATAGACTATCATGTAATTGCATAATTATGGACTTTTAGAAATGCATGTTATTTCCTCCCTGGCCTGTGAGGAGCGGTTGTGGACCATTGTGCGATTGTATAATCAGGGATGTTATAGAGCGGGTGTTGTTTATTCCGTAGGCTGAGCCATGAGAGTCGGTCCTGACAAGATCTACTCGGAGAATGTTCTGGTTTCCGGATCACCCGTCTGCCGGAGGACCCCGCAGCCCCGTTGCCCGGCCCTGGAGAGCAGCAGGTCCTTGTCTGTGGAACCCACAGAAACAGGGCTGCCGCCACCCACGAGGGCAATGACGTGGTCGCACTTCATCTCTAAGGACATTTTGGACTAGAATCCACATTTTCATCCCAAAATCACTTAGTTAAAATATCCAATAGGAAATATGTTTTAAAGTTAATATGTGCATTGCTATGAGACAGAGTTAAGATTAAACGTGGAAGCCACAGGTCTTTGCTTTTAGGGTAGTAATGGAGCGAAGTCACTGGCAAATGTAAACCTATTTTTTAAAAAAATGAATAATGCCCTCATTCTTTTTTCATTCTTTTGTTGAATTTAGGAGGCTCCAGTGGTACCGTGTTTCCCTGAAAGTAAGAC
>VSMD01013753.1:0-48554 GCA_008750895.1 Mirza zaza | reverse complement strand
TGAAAAGAAATGCACATCACAGAGAGACTCTAAACTTAGTTCAGGATACAGTTGTTGGATGTGATTTTAAGTTGTTCATCACTTGGAAAGGGGTAAACACATGTGTCATATTTGAATTATATTGGATTGAGGAACTCAGAATTTTTTATTTGGAAAGAATGCTTTGTATATTGGGCAAACAAAATCTTGACTATAGTAGCTGCATTATTTTCCTGTCCATGCTTTCTACCACACAGGTGGACACGTGACTGAAGACAGGATAATTAATTTCCCCTATCCTATCAACCGCAGGGATGAGTCTAATGTTAGGCATATGCCCCAAGCTGGGCCAATTAGAGATATTCCTCCTAGTATTTTTCTGATGGGGCTAATTGGGTATATGGTATAACTTGGAGTCATAAAGACTAAAAATTAAAAGGAACTTAGAAACAGAGATAAGAAGTAAAAAGAGAGAAAGAGTGAATGCCACAGTTATGACATGCTCATTTTTAGCTCTTTTTATCTATAGATATATCCTGGTTTGGGCATTCTTTGCTTTAATTTTGTGAAGTATCATAGAGTTTTGCTAATAAATCAAGTATTTTCTTTTGATCTGTTGGAGTTTAGTTGCTCCTTCTTACAAAAGTACAACCAATAGAGAACTTTACATATGAACTTTACATCAAGCCACTAAATTTTTAAAGTAGCTACTATTATTATTATTTTTATCTGTAAAACAGATGGAATTGATACACAGCAAAGTTAGGTAGTTTTCCAAAGTCACTGAGCTCAGAAATTTTAAAACTGGGATTAGAAGTTTAGTCTGAGACTATAGGCAGAGTGCATGCTGTTTTCCTTGCACTACTTTGTCTTCTGAAGATGACTAGCAGTCGGTAAGATAGAGAAAGCAACCAAGGTGCATGTGTTCTGGGTTGAAAGAGCCCATGTTCATGTCCTATAATGGGAACTGTGAATAGCATTCAAAGAATGAGGTAGAGTACACTGGCAGGGATGGCTGAAAGAATTAATGATGGGGACAATATTAAAGAACATAATCAAGGGAGAAATGGGCTAAATTTAAGTGTTAGAAAAACGAGTCTGCCAGGAGTGGAAATAATGAATTAGAAGAATGCAACGGTGTAAGCAAGAAGAACAGAGAGGAGACTTCTGTTATCACATGGACAAGTAATAATGGGATCTGAAGAAGGTAGCAACTGATGGAGAGGACAGAGACAAAGTCAGTAAACAAATTGCTAGAAGCACCGTCACTGGGTATAAAATGTTTGAGGAGACAGAACAAATCAGGAAAGACTTCCAGGTTTTACTTTGAGCATGTGTGTAGGTAATAGTAATATTTGCAGAATATGGGAATAAAGGCAGAAAGGCTTAGCCATAAAAAGGAATAAAAAGCCATAATAAAATAAAAATAAATATAAAAAATAAATAAATAAAATAAAAATAAAAAGGAATGAAATAATGTCTTTTGCAGCAATTTGGGTGGAACTAGAGACCATTATCCTAAATGAAGTATCTCAGGAATGTAAAAACACCACATGTCCTTGCTAATAAGTTAGAGCTGAACAATGGGTACACATGGACAGAAAGAGGTGTAAAGGACATTGGAATCCAAGAAGGCAGGAGGATAGGAGAAGGGTTAGGGATAAAAATTTACTTATCAGGTATAATGAACCCTATTCCGGTGACAGGAACACTAAAAGCTCTGACTTCAGCATTATACAATTCACCTCTATAACAAAAACACTTGTACTCCCTTAATATTTTGAAGTTTACAAAATGAGTAAAAAACACATAAAAAGTTTGTACATTTGACTGTAGGATATCAAATGGGAAATAGCTAGTTTTAGATTTCTAGAGAGTTCTCTCAGGGTCAAGATAGAGAAATGGAAGCCTTTGGTAGACTAAAAAGAGAGGTCTCTTTTTGGGTAAAGATAGATCTTAGGTTTATGCTTTCCCATAGCCAAAGTTAATTATTTAATTATTGGAAAAATCTGGGACAGGAGTCTAGGGCATCAGGGATCGAGTAGTGTTTGTTATGAGTGAGCAGCAAAATGAGTAAAAAAGTATCTCAGCATGGAAACACCTTAACACTGTGGTCCCCAATCCCTGGGCTGCGGACCGGTACCGGTCTGGTCTGTTAGGAATGGAGCCACACAAGCAGGAGGTGAGCAGCAAGCAAGCGAGCAAAACTTCCTCTGTATTTATAGCTGCTCCCTATCACTTGCATCACTGCCTGAGCTCTGCCTCCTGTCAGATCAGCAGCAGCAGTAGGGTTTCTCACAGAAGCACAAACCCTACTGTAAATTGCACATGCGAGGGATCTAGGTTGAGTGCTCTTTACGAGAATCTAATGCCTGATGATCTGAGGTGGAGCTGAGGCGGTGATGCTAGAGCCCGGGAGCGGCTGCAAATGCAGATTATCATTAGCAGAGAGGTTTGACTGTACAATAAATGTAATGAGCTTGAATCATCCCGAAACCATGCCCCCCCTACCACCACCATCCCCGTCTGTGGAAAAACTGTATTCCATGAAACCAGTGCCTGGTGCCAAAAAGGTTGGGGCTCAATACACTGAAGTCTTGGCTTTTTCCTCGTGAGTTCTGGGAGTAGGGAAATCGGCCAGCAGGTAGGAAGGAATGAGGCAGTAAGAAGGGTGAGGAAGGAACCTGGCAAATCATATTTCAGAGCTAGGCAGAGGATGAGGGATTTCAGAAAGACTCTGAGAAAGGGCAACCCCAGAGGTTTAGAAGAAGGAAAACGAGGGTATCTGAAAAGAAGGGGTAAGGATCTATGTCAGACAATGCAGGATTCACATACAAACAAAAATGATGTATATCCTTTTGATTCAGCCTGTGTTGACCTTGATAAGGACTTATTATTTAAGAATGTTCAGTAAAGAGGTAAAAATTCGGTCACAATCAACCACAGCCACTTCAGTGCATCTCTGTGGGCTCCTCTAGGTCGAGCCTGCTCAATTTTACAAACACAACACTAAGTATCCTGCAAACATAACAGAATTCAGACCTACACAAAAGAATCAAGCATTCCTACACAGGTATCTCGTAATGGCAGGGAGGGGAGATCTTCTTTGGGCTCACCTGCTAAATATGATGGTCATTGTCCATCCACTGGCCTCTTTTCTTTGTGAAATGTGTAACTGTGTGTCTGGAGCAAACTGGACTCTTCTGGCAAAACGTGGTGAACAGGAGAACAGAGCACAGGACTCAGCTTTTTGGCAGCTGAGTAAGACCAAAGGCTGACTGGATGTTTGATATTTCCCAGTGCAGTTGGCTTTCTTACCCAACCAGAGACCTCTAACAAAGCACTGGGAAAGGCAGCTGCCCTGCTCACCAGCACTGTGAAACCTGGCGGAAGGAGAGAAAGAAAACACTTTCATGTGCTAACCCCATCCTGTTTTTCCCCCTTTTGTCTTTCCCTTTGTCTCTGCCTTTTTGAATTTCTCTCTGTACTGCAGGATCCACTTCTCTTAAACTTTTGAACACCGTGTGAGGATGTCACATTGAGAGCCACGCTGAAGTAGTGGTAGAATGAAAGCAACTCTTTTAACTTCCATTTGTCATAAAGTGGTCAGAAAGTAACAGAGGAAGTTCCCGAAATACCTTTGTAACTGTCAGGAAGGTCTACTTGGATTCTAACTCCCCCGGGGTTGAGCTTGGGGTTATCTGAAAACCAAAGCCCTCTAAAGTCAGCCTATGCTGGAAATAGCCTAAGAAATATTTTCCCTACCTGGAATATGTGAATGGCTTATTGGGTGCTGAGACATGGATTCTCCCTGCCCAGGGTGGCCAGAAGGAGCCTGGGGTATTTGGAACTCTAGAGCCTATTGTCACTGGTCACATGCAGATTTGGTCATTTGTACCAGGGTACAATACAAATAAATATTAGCAGTTTGTATTCTGTCAGGCTGTGGAATGGGCACAACTCACCTAGGCAGTTGGTTCGAACATTTGATGAGGGGGCTTTGGATAGAGAGAAAATCTACATGATCCAGGTGAGTAAATCTTGAAAGATGGATGTCACCACTGGAATGAGCCAGTGTCCCTGGCTCATTACTGATGTCAGGATGGCAGGGGAAAGGAGTCTCAGGCAGAAGAGCTGCATTGTCATCAAGGAGCAGAAGGGAGTTAGTCAATCAGAGACTAGGAAAAACTTCGTTCATCCTCACTTCCCACTGTCCCTATTACATACTCTGTTGTGCTACAGGAGGAAACAAACACACACAAAGAGAGAGAGAGCACATTGGGTGGTGGACAGTTCATGTCTAGAATAGGGTGGTTCTGGATGTGGATTCTATTTCTATCACTTATCAGAAAGCTCCATGAAAACAGAAACCACTTCTGGTTTTTCCCACCTCTGCATTCCTCATGTTTAGCACAATACCTGATACATAATGAAAATTAGTAAGTATTTGTTTGATAAATGAAAGAAATGAAGTAAACAGGAAAAAGAAAGACAAGAAGAATTTATCTTACATCGAGTCAGTTGCTCAACATTTTATAATCTCAGTTTCCTCACCTACAAAATGGAAGTCAATATTGTACATTAATAAAGAGTGGCTGAGAGGATTCAAGGAAGCAGAATGCTTACAATTGTTCTTATCAGTGTCTGGTCCACCAGACACACTCAATAAATATTTGCTACTGCAGTGATTAGTAAATCTTTAGAAATACCAAATGAAAAGGTTGATTAAAGGAATGGAACATTAGTCACACATAACCTGAAAAGTGAGTATGATTTCACCACAGGGTTGGATAGTGGTAGGGCAAACTATGCACATGCCCTCAGCATGAATTTCCACAAGTAACTGGAGACATATTATTTATATTATCTCTCCTGGGAAGATGGTATCGTAAGGAAGGCTAAAATACTTAGGTCTTTTGAACTAATTTAAATATCTATCTAAGCTTTTACTTTAAAAAGTGGGGAAAGAATTCTAACTTCAAGGACATATCCAATGTTATTTGAAAGCCTATTAATAATAATAATAATAATATCCCACCAATTGCAATTTAGAATCAATCTCTGGGTAAATATCTCTAGCTATGGGTTTATTCAAAGAATAAGAAAATAATTTTTTACAGTTGAATAGTTGCCAGTGACTACTGCACACTGGAAATTTGAATTTATTACATTTAACAATAACAATGGAGGAGATGAAGATAAACTAGAATAACATGGAATCACAGCATCTCAGTGTTGAATGAGTCTCTAAAACAATGTTTTCAAACTCCAGGTGACACTTGAATCCAGGGAAGATGTATGCCAAGTCTTGAAGTATTCAAGAATGATTTGGATTTGACTAGACAGAACAGTTCTGAAGGGGTCTTAACCTTCAGAGAGAGGGTGGGCAGAGAGTCAGAGTGAGAGAAACAGAAAGAACTGTAATAGTCATGTTGACTGCTCTCAGAAATGTTGTCAGTTACACGGTCCTGGAATGAGTACAACAGGGCCTAGAACTTGTGCATTAATTTTAGCACTTCCACTGAAAAGGTGGGGCTGGACAGCTGACAGTGCTTTAACTCGTGTCTTCTAAACTTTTCCTACTGTCTGGAACTCTGGTCAGCTTCTTGCTACATTTCCCAGACTGTCCATAATTGGAAATAACGTAATCTGTCCTAAGCACTATACTGCTATTTATCTCTTCTTATAATTACAACAAAATGCTACAGTTCTGTCTCACAATATAGATTATGAAAGGAACATAAAATATAGTAAATTAATTGTTTCTTCTCGTAACACGTTGGATGACAAAGAAATAAAAATAGGCTCGCCTCTTTCCAAGACAATTTAAAAACTCTAATGCGGAGTCATGCTCCATCTACTCTGATCTATTACAGGCTTTGTAAAATGTATTCTTCCAAAGCATTTGTTTTGTTAATGAACAAATATTCCCTAGTGTTGCGTAATAGAGTCAGACCACACAAAGCATCCCTTTGTCACAGAGGCATTTCTTTTAAAGGGTCTTTCAGCAATCAGGAGCACAGTTGTAACAGTAAGCATCTCTGAACTAGGTCTTAACTGGGAAACTAATGGAAAGTAAACTCATTTTTTTTCTCAATATAAACATGACTTTACCTGGTCCCCACAAAATATTAATAGATTGTAAATGATATTTTAAGAGTAGAAAAATGTCAAGAAACAGAGGTGGAGGAGGCTTTACCATATTCATATGACAAAGTAAATGGAATTGGAAGTACTTGCAGAATTTCAGAGTTCCTACTACTTGCCAGACTTTTGGTTTGGAAGAATAGAAATGAATCAGGAAAATCACCGGTAAAGCAGGACTTGTCCATACATTAGACTATAATGGATTATACACTATGAAGCATGATGATGTTTAAAAAATAATCATATAAGAGCAATTCAAAGAAAGCAACATGGTTGGTTGATATGATTGAACATTAGAAATCTAAAGAGAGTAGTTATAGTCATTCTCATATCAGATAAAATTAACTTTAAGCCAACAAAGGTAAAGAAAGACAAAGAGGATCATTGTATAATGATAAAGGGAGATATCCAACACGAAGACATAATAATCCTAAACATATTTGCACCCAACACAGGAGCTAGCATATACATAAAGCGAATCTTACTAGAGCCAAGCAAAGAAATAAATAGTGCCATCGTAATTGCTGGGGACCTCAACACCCCACTGTCAGAGCTTTTTAAATCATCTGAGTAGAAAATAAATGAAAAAATAATGGACTTAAACCAAATTCTAAATCAAATGGCCCTAACGGACATTTACAGAATATTCTACCCCAAAACTACAGCATACACATTCTTCTCAGCAGCACATGAGACATTCTGCATGACTGATCATATCTTAGGCCACAAAACAGGCCCCAATAAATTCAAAAAAATCAAAATCATAGCATGTATCTTCTCAGATCACAGTGGAATAAAACTAGAAATAAATCACAAGAGAAACACTCAAACCTACAAAAAGTCATGGAGATTAAACAACCTGCTGCTGAACAATTATTGGGTCAAGAATGAAACTAAGATGGAAATCAAAAAATTCTTTGAGCTGAACAACAAAGAGATACAAGCTGTCAAAATCTCTGGGACACAGCAAAAGCTTGCCTCATGGGAAAATTTATAGCCTTAAATGCCTACATAAAAAAGACAGAGATCACAAATTGATAACCTAATTTCACACCTCAAGGAACTAGAAAAGGGAGAACAAAACAAACCCAGAGTAGACAGAATAAAAGAAACAACAAAGATCAGAGCAGAACTAAATAAATTAGAGAGCAAGAACAAAAAACAATACAAAAGATTAATAAAACAAAAAGTTGGTTCTTTGAAAAGGTAAACAAAATGACAGAACTGTTGCTAGATTAACCAAGGACAGAAGAGAAAGGACTCAAATAAGCTTAATCAGTACTGAAAAAGTGACATTACAATCGATACCACAGAAATAAAAAAAAATCATCTTTGAATACTACATAAATCTCTACATGCATAAACTAAAGAACTTAGAGGAAATGGACAAGTTCTTGGAAACACACAACCTTCCAAGTTTCAACCAGGAAGAAACAGAACTCCTGAGCAGACCAATAGTGATCAGTGAGATCGAATCAGTAATAAAAAATACCTCCCAACCAAAAAAAGCTGTGGACCAGGTTGATTCACAGCTGAATTCTATCAGACCTACTAAGAATACCTGGTACCCATAATACAGAAATTATTCCATAATATTGAAAAGGAAGGAATCCTCCCCAATTCATTGTATGAAGCCAGCATCACCTTAGTACCAGAGCCAGAAAAGGACACGATGAAAAAAAGAAAACTATAGACCAATATCCCTTATGAATGTAGATGTAAAAATCCTCAATAAAATACTAGCAAACCAAATTCAACAGCACATCAAAAAAATAATCCACCAGGACCAAATAGGCTTCAGCCCAGGGATATAAGGATGATTCAACATTTGTAAATCAATAAATGTGATTCAGCATGTAAACAATGCAAAAACAAAGACCATATGATCATTTCACTAAATGAAGGAAAAGCATTTGACAAAATCCAGCACCATTTTATGATAAAAACTCAACAAACTAGGCATATAAGGAATATATCTCAGAATCATAAAACCCATACATGATAAACCCACAGCCAATATCATACAGATTGGGGAAGAGTTGAAAGCATTCCCCCTAAGAACTAGAACAAGACAAGGATGCCCATTGTCACCACTCCTATTCAACATAGTGACAGGAGTCCTAGACAGGGAAATCAAACAAGAGAAGAATATCAAGTGCCAACAAATGTGTTCTAGATAGGATTCTGGAAATTTATTTCTGTCAATTACATCCTACTTAAAACATTCTAGGAGAAAATACCTGTAGAGAATCCTATCATGAATTGCAGAATAGTTTCCCATATCTTGCACTCTGCCAACATATTTGAATATGTTGAGTTTGCTTAGCTATTGGCTGTCTATACTGAGATTCCAGTCCTTATTCCACGAGAGACACTATAACAAAAAGAAGTTTGCCTTCTGAATTCTTAAAAATGTCAAAATAGCACAATATTAGTATTTGAATCATTCTTGTAATCAGCTAGAGAGCCCTGAGGTGAGATTTCAAAATCCTTCTCAAAAATGTATTCCAGTAGACATATCTTCAGGAAGCAATTTATGACATACTACCTAAATTCTTCATGTAGTTCTAATCATTATAGAGAGTAGAAGTGACAAGTAACACTTCTTCCATAATATTTCACTGCCAAACACTCAGAAGTAAAACACACACACACACACACACACACACACACACACACCCCTTCATCAGCCCGGTGGTAAGCAGTGCTTTCATTTTGGCTATACCACCTAATAATCTATAAACTCTAGCTATACTACCTAAGGACATATTGCAGGGCCATAAACCAAATGTAGCCAACTACCTGTTTCTGTAAATAAAGTTTCATTTGGAGCAAAGCTATGCCCATTCGTTTACATATTGTCTATGGCTGTCTTCATGGTACTACAACAACAGAATTGAGTAGTTGCTACCAAGGCCATGCTTCCAAAGTCTAAAATATTTATTATCTGGTCCCTTTTATATACATATATTGACTTCCAAAGTATAGGAATGCTGTAATGCATCAGGAATTCCTGATCTGTTACAGATGTCTAAAATCAGTGTTTCTCAATTAAAAGAATTCAGAGAAACTTCTGAAGTACGCACACACAGAATTTTATTTTTAATCTAATTTTTGCAATGAGTTACAGTAAATATCTTTTGATACTATACCCAACAATGCCTATAGTGTTTGGCAATAGAAGAGGATATGGTATTTATTATGTATCTTTAATGTGCAGGGACTAGGTAGGCTCTTTGGGACATTTGATTAATTTTAATCTTCACAAACAGGTAGTGAACTACTATTATCTCCAATTTATAGGTAAGTAAACAGACACCCAAGGGGTTTATAAAAATTACCTAATGACAGACAATTTGTATGAGGGGCAGCTGATTAGAGATCCTTATTCTTCAACATCCAGTTTCATCCTAGCACACCATAAAGATATTTTTAGCCCTTTAGAAAACTAACTGGGCCCAACATGCAGACAGCTCACATCCTGGATTGCCTCGATAGCCCAAGAGTCCTCTAATATTTAGTTCTAAATAAATACTCTAATATAAACAAGAGGGGCCTAATGAATACCAGTTAGTGTCATTACAATAACAGCAGGGTCTTTTGGAAAACAATTATTCTAGCATTATACTAGATAGAAAATGAATAATTCCACACACTATTTACGGTTCTTCCAGAAATGTTCTCTGCATTGGAAGCCAAGATGCTTTTTCGCATTATAGGAACAGACCTCAGCTCCTCCTCTCTGTATTTTACTCTCTGCTCCATGCAAATAAAATTTTGAAATCTCATTTGAGGTTTTCACAAGTGAAATCTTTTGAAACAACTGCTATGCATTAGGGTTTCATGAACCACTGGGGTGTAATCAGGCTTTGTCTGAAAATCACATTTCAGCTCTGTGTACAATATTACTTTGGCCACCGCTACTAGCAAAGTCTGTGCTCTAAAGCAAAATGAAGGTCTCATATTATTTGAGGACACGAATGGCTTCCTAGTCAGAAACAACCTGCTGAGAAAAGGAGACTTCTGTTAAAGAGATGCATCCATGTGCCTCATCCAAATGAAAATATGAGGGATTGCCTTTAAAATGACTACTTTTATCTTGCAGAGTTAATTTTCTTAGAAATTGTATCATTTGAGAGCAAAAGCAGAGAAAAGAAAGGAAATGCAATTTTAACATTTTCTAGCCCAAATTAGAGAAAGTTTGTTAATAATATTCAACCGATTAATCTTATGCATGAGCATTTAATAATTATTAATTCCACCAATATTTACTGAGCTTATTAAGTGTTAAAACTTCAGATACGACCCTGTTACATATCTGAAGTTTCAAAGATTTAAAAAACATTTTTTTAAAAGATGCTGCCCCCTTAAGGGTTTGCATGTAGTAGAGAACTTTCTTAAATAAAAAAAAAAATTATAGTATATGATCAGAAATAAAATAAAGTCAGAAAGGAAGAGAAGAAAAGAGACAAGACCATTTACCAGCACACATACTGAAGACAAGACCTTGGTAAACTCATGTTTAGCTGGTGAAGTACAGAAAGGCAGGATTAGTAAAGTTGTAAACTTTTCCCACATTTGGAACAAACACTCCTATGGGAATATAGGGTTAAAAAGAAAGCAATTTTCAGGGAAAATTAACCACTGCAACAAAAAGAAACAACCATTCAGATATTCAGAAAACTGACCTAATCCAGGAATAGCAAGGCAAACACAGGCTTTATGATATATTCATGGTTTTATCATCAATTAGCAGTTAGACAGCAGAGAAACATGTCTGCTTTTATTTTCAGAGCTACTACTTGGAATTGAAAAAGGTATTTCCTGTCATTGTAATTAAGCCATTTGTTTAATTCCCACTCTCAGGCATAAGCGATTAGAAAATAAAATGATTACTGACTGCAGCAAAAACCTAATCAATATACCCTGAATCATTTATCATGTTACGATATATTACAAATGTTAAAATTCAAGAAAGAAAACACTTCATATCTTTCACTTTAGGAAGCATTCACTTTATAAATCAAACGTAAAGATATCGGTTGTTGGGCGTGCCTTTTGCAAAATGTTACTTTATCTTCCTCACATAAATAACTAGTCTCATGAATCTCAATCAGGCTAGAGTTATTGCACTCATCATCAGATTAAACATGTTTTCCTTTATTCTAAAATAAAAACATCTATTTTAGCACAATATATTACAAATTCATCTAATGCATACCAAATTGTTATCTGCCGTTTTTGTAGAAACAAACACTATATTCCTTTAACTATATTGATTCACTAAGAAGGCAAACATTGCCTCCATCATTTAGCAGCTGTTAACTGCAGGCAAGTTTTTAACCCCTGATTGTCAACCTCTTCATCTGTAAAACGTGGAAGATAAAAATTCAGTAGGTTGTTGGGAGGACTGAGTGAGATAATCTATGCATAAAGCAGCTGATAACAGCCAGCACAGAAGAGCAGATCAATAAATATTAGTTATTTTTTCTTTACAGGAGATGCTTTGAGATGCATATCAGTCCTCCAATAACTGGTTATCTATTACCACTATATTTTCACTCAAAAATAGAAATGGGGGCTATAATAATCATTTTCCTCTAGAAGAAATCCAAATTCCTTAAGTATAAAAGGACTTGAGTATGGGGATGCTACCCAAATGTGCAACAGCAACTGTAGATTTTACTTTCTTAGGTATTCTGTTAATAGTTAACAGTCTTGTCTAAACAGACATCTTCAATGTACAGTATATGGCCTGTGATGAAGTTCAATCTGTTAAACTCTGGTCATTACAAAAAAAAAAACAAAAAAAACAACAACAAAAAAAAAAAACAAAGTATGAAAAGATTGGGTTGAAGAAGGCAGGAGGCAGATGAGCCAGAGGAAGATAATAGTACTCAGCATTCCAGATCATAGACTCTGGGATCAGACCAATATGAGTATAAAACTCTGGTTCTACCAGTTCAAACTGTGTGACCAAAAGTAATCCGGGCAAATTACTTTTTCTCCCTGAGCCTCAGTTAAGTGGGCGATAAAACAACATCATGTGTTTGATATTTAAAGTGCTCTGTTCATAGAAAGGCCTTAATAAATAGTAGTTAAGTATACTTTTTCAATTGTATTAAATTATGGGAGGTTATAAGAGGTCGACTTCAAGAGAAAAATCTACTCTTGTGGAAAAGACTATATATATACATAGTCTTTATAAATACATATATATATATATATATGCAATATAATATTATAGCCTGCAGCCCTCCTACTCAAATTTTGGTACAAGATTTAGCAGCATTAGCAAAACGTGGACGCTTAGAACTGCTGATTCTCAGGCCTTGTTCAATTCATATCAACAGAATTTGCATTTCTAACAAGATCCTCATATCATCTGAATACACAATCAAGTTTAGAAGCACTGGTCTAGAGGTTTTTTTAATGGTAATTGTTTCATGACTATGGCTGTGACACAGTATCTTGGGAAACACATACATATATACATAATAGCGCACACCAATGTGCCAATATTTGATAGTTGAATTAAAATATTTATATAACCAATAATGTGAAAATTGAAATAAAATAATTGAGGATTGCTATTCCATAGGATAAGATTAATTCACTTCTTTTTCTACTATCTGTTGTCTGAGCATTGTCTCAAATTGTTCTTTAAGATCACGTATCACAATCATATAGGAACTATTTGTAAGTGTAGAATCTCAGGCACTAAATCCCTAAACACAGTTAATCAAAATTCTTAGGGATAGGAATGCAGAATTGGGAAACACATACTTATATTTTCCTTTTTGAAAGGATCCTTAAAAAAAATACTGTTATCTGGGACCCACCTTCAGAAATTCTGACTTACTTTACCTGAGGGAGGCTTGGGCATGAGCATTTTAAAAGTTCCTGAGACAATTCCAATGTGAAGTCAATGCTTGGAACCATTGTTTATCCATAGAGCTAAGCCTCATGGTTAGTGTGAAGAATGTCTTCACTAGGTGTCCATTTCTGATTGTAAAATGTAAACTCTTACATGAGATTAGAAGGCAGGGTTGAACATGATGACCAGTGGCCTTCTTATCTATGTATTTATTAGCCACAATTTCAAAGTTATGATATTAGTTAGGATTCATAATACAAAATATTTGCTAATTAACAGCAATTTGTCAAACCAATTTGCAATCAAACATTACCTGCTTCTTACCAGGGACGTCTATCTCTTCCCATTATGTTACTAAAACAAAAAAAATCAGATGTTTAAAACACAAGAGCAACCGAATCAAATTATGAAACTTCACATTTCTGCAAATTATCCAGGATGTCATGAAAGTGTTGTTGAAGAACCACATACAAAGCCACTGACAAAGGATTTCCTGGCAGAGTTAGGAGATCAGGAAAATGATGTAGAGGTTCATAAAAATACAGTTTAAAGGAGAATAATTTGAATTTCAAAAGATTAAGAGAGGCCTTTGGGAAAACTGCTGATGTACTGAAAGATTTCTAGTGGAAGGAAAGCCCTCTTCACAGATGTGACACAAAAGTCACCCAGAAAGTGAAGGGCTATGCTAACTTTGAACTTAGTGAGAAAAAATATGCTGAAAAAAATGGGATTTATATTTTTAGTCAGTTTCTGATAATCACATATAGTTGCAACTATAATCTAAAATTTATAGAATATAAAGTTAAATCAACTGTTTTCATAATTTTTAGTTCCATCTTTTCTAGAAGAGATCCTGATAACCATGTTAATACAATATGTATTATGAAATTTGATGCTCAGTTTTACCGTATCAACTATTCTCTGAAGATGTCTTATATTTTTCTTTCTTCCATAATACCTATCATAATAAGAGATCTCAAAAGCACATCTAGCCCAGGATCCTTGCCAGTGCAAAGCCATTTAAAAATTTACTACCTGCTAGGATGGGAGTCTTCATTGTCATCACCCAACATGATTCGCTTATTTAGGAAAATAATAAAGTTTGAAAGTGCACTGCACATATGTATCTTGTAATATTCACTTGTTTATTTAAAAAGAGGTGCTTTTTTTCTGTAATGGACTTAAAGTGTTTTTGCTTCCTTTGCTCTGAGAATTTAGTTCCTGGTAAAATAAAATCATCTAAAATATATCACTTCATTCATTGTAGTGTTGCTAATTTTGGTAAAACTAGGAATTAAGCGAAAATGCACAATATTAGAAATGGTTAAATGAAGTAAACACATTCATTTAACAGAATATTATAAGTCCATAAAAGTGATGTTATAGTTTCCAAACATCAGAGAATATTTACAAAGATAACTGAAACAAATAGGATATACATTATTTACCCAGTATAATTTCAATTATATTATAAAAACATGTATTTTAACCAAAAACTGGAAGAATGTATGCAAATATTTTAACAGTGAATAAGATAGGAGCACAAAAACTTTTTCTTCCATTTAAACTTTCATTCTCAAATTTGCTAATATATCTCACAAATAATTAATTATTAGAAACATAAAAGACTTTGAAGTTTAATTTCAGATTAAAGCAAGATACCTTTTGTTTTCAGTCTCATAGGGTCTCACTAATTCATGAAGGGCCCTGATTTTCTGAGATGTTACAGTAGAAAGTAACTGAGATTCAAGAAATTTGGGTTCAAGTATCCATAAGTTCTAGTATTACCATGCAATAAATTTACTGATGAACTTGGTTTTAAAGAGGATTTTTAAAATCTGATCTAAAGTTGTTACAACAAAATGTGAGTACCTCAGAGGATGGGAAAATGTTATACGTATGAAAAGTAGTGTTTTCCATACAACACTAGAAAAAGAGAATCAAAATAGAAACCAAATCACCACTCCCCAAACTTTCCCTTTTGGATGAGATCTGAGAAGAAAATGCATGGCTTCAGGATTTTTTCTAACACAATCACTTGTTGTTACTCATCAATTTGAAACAACATGTGCATTAGAAACTATTTGATCATCCTAGACACTGTGTGGAACTATGGAGGGGGCAGAGATATAAACCACCAGCACATTGTAGGCTTGTGCAAGTTAGTTTGGAGGTAGTGAGGATGCGTTGACAGACACAAGAACTTACAAGGTATAATATGTCAAGCAAATTAAGCAGCACACTGAGAAAGAGAATGTTTAACATCTATCTTCTTACCGTTTGTATCCACCAGATACAATACTCAAATCACAGTGCTAAGCCAGAAGCAGATGGCTAAGAATTCACTGAACAGCAGGTTAATACAACAGAAAGATGTCATTAGAGCTGAGAGAGCCGTAGAACACAGGAGAGGCCCCACATCATGTTCTTTGACATCACTGTTAGGAATAGCCCAGTAACCAGAATTAAATGTGATCAAGAAAAAATCTGCATACAGCGGAAGGGTTTCAACATTCCTGTGAGAGTATGAACTGGTAGCTCTTTCACAGGGCATTAAACAATAAGCACTGATAAATTATTTGTGGATAGCTGCTGTAAATTACACAAAGTAACATATGCAGTTCCAAGAATCAGACAATCTTCCATGAATCCTCATGATAATTTTTGTGTTAGAGAATAATAAAGAACAAGAAGAAAGGTCAGCTAGGAAAGCCCTGAGTTCCCACTAGCTTACAAATTGAGTCTTCCAGAAAGCAATCAGCATCACATCCTGCCCATTCCACATCTCATATGTCATCTGTTATTTCCTGGAGCTGGGATCAAACTTAATGATTTCAAGTTTTACAGACGGAACGCAATCAGAAAGTGTTGAGGCAAACATGTAATTACTGAGCATCAATGCAAACCATTCATTCATGTGGAGAACTCTCACCTAATTTGTTTGTTTGTTTATTTACATGAGGCAAGGTCTTGCTGTGTTGCCCAGGTTGGTCTTGGACTCCTGGGCTCAAGCAATCTTTCCCCTTCAGTCACTTGAGTAGCTGGGAAGTTGACATGCAAGCAGTGGAATGTCAGAAAATGTGATTATTTTTCCTCCAAAAGGTGGAAAAAAGAAAAGCGTATGGAAAGTACTAACTGATGCTTAAAATTGTTTTTTTTAAATAACAGAAATAGGACACTAGAAAGTAATGGATTCTGTATTAGTAAACACATACAACACAACTGATAAAACACAACACGACCTATCGACCCTTACATATTATGTTTACTGGTGACATCCTGAAAGCCTTGACGTGGAAGTCAGGTTTAAGATACAGATACAGTAGTTCCCCCTTATTCTCAGGGAATATGTTCTGAAACCCCCAATAGACTCCTGAAACTGCAATTGTCCTGAATTTTACATATTCTATACAGTCAAGCATCACTTAATGACATGGATGCATTCTGGATGATTTTGTCATGGTGCAAACCTCATAGAGTATGTTACATAAACCTAGCTCTTATAGCCTACTACACACCTAGGCTCTATGCTACAGCCTATTATTACTCTAGGCTACACACCTGGACAGCATGTTACAGTACTGAATACTGTAGACAGCTGTGACACAATGGTATTTGTATATCTAATCATATCTAAATGGAGAAAAGGTACAGTAAAAATTAGCTGTATTATAACCAATGGGACCACCCTTGTACATGTGATATGTCATGGACCAAAATGTTGTTATGCGGCATGCTGATTGTGCTATGTTTTTTCTTACACATACATATTTTAAAGTTTTATTTATGAATTTGGCTAAGTAAGAGATTACTAACAATAGCTAATAATAAAATAGAACAATTGTAATAATATACTGTAATAAAGGTTATGTGAATATGGTTTTTCTTTCTCTCTCTCTCTGAAAGAAAGGCAATATTTTCAGACCAGAGTTGACTAGGGATACCTGAAACTGCAGCATGTGAACCCACAAATAAGAAAGGACTCCTGTATCTGATTTTCCTGCTATAATTCTGGAATTGTTTGCCAATGTCATTACACCAGAGAGAGAGAAAATATTTAATACATAGTAAGTGGAACACAATAGCAAAAAATGGAAAATCCAAGAGAAGCTACTACAAAAAACCATTAGAAAGATTAAAGAATTTCAAAATAGTAAAAAGTTAAAAGTAAATATACAAAAATCTTACCTTTCTACTAAAACAAATAATAACAGTTTAGAAAATACAATTTTAAAAAAATATCCCATTCAAAATAGCAAGAGCAAAATATTTTGGAAATTACTAAAAATATGTAGGACTCATGTGAATAAAGATAAAAAAAACTCTGCTGAAGCAAGGTTTAAATAAATGAAGAACGCTACTTTGTTCTTGGATATAGAAATTCAAATTTGTATCATGTTGCTTCTCACTAAATCAATCAATAAATTTAGTGTATGCTCAATGAAAATTCCAACACGTGGGTATGTCTATGTTTTTGATTAATTTTGCAATGTATCAAAATATTTTAAGATTTTCCAGAAAAAGAAAATTTTAAGAATAGCCAGATAGATTGTGTAAAAGGAAAGTAATGACAGGGGCTTGTCCTAAATAACATTGAACATACAATAAAATCTCTAAAATTATTATAGGTCCTGTGGATGCAGGACCAGAATACGTCACTGGAAAATGGTTTTAGAAAGTCTAAATATGTGTCCATGACACATTGACAATTAAAATATGAGAAAGAAAGTATTTCAAACACATGAGAGAAAGATGGATTAGTCAATAACTGCCAGTCATTGGACAATAAATAAGCCAGAGCTCACTCATTTCACCAAACAAATTCCAGACACATCAAAGATTTAAATACAAAACATATGAAATATTGGAAAAGGGAGAGGATTTATGTGTGTTAAAAAATCTTTAAAGAAAATATTGACAGATTTTACTACATAAAATTTTAAAGCACTGAAATGGTAAAAAGCACTACAGAGAAAGTTTAAGGACAAATAAAATTTGTGAACAACATTCAGATGTATTGACAGAAAAAAATACATTTTTAATAAACAATAGAATCCTCCCAACCCAAAAGAAAGATAAACAAAAAATATAAAGAGGAAATATAGAGAAGAAATATTAAAATTAAGAAACACATGGAGATGATTGGCCTCATTACTAATCAATTAATGCAAATTAGAAAGACATTGTTCATATATCAGACTTTTAAATATTCCAGAGATGATTTATGGAATGTTTTTTTTTTCACTTCTAGTTTTATTTTATCTTTTAAGGCAGTATTTCAGTTTAAATGTATTTTAATCATTTGCAAGTGTCCAATACTTATAATTGCTTTTTAATTCAATAGACTGAAAAGAAAGAAATATAGAGTTAGGCATTATGGCACCTGCCACTAGTTCTATCACCTTCATTTCCAGACATTTTATATGAGCAGCTTCACTACTTTCCTTTTCATTTTCACCACATACATAATTGGAGCAATAGCACTTGCTTCATTTAAAGATAAAGGTAATATATTATTATTTATTGGATTAATACTTAAGAGTTGGTAGTAGATGGTAAACCCTATCAAATCACATAACTCTGCAATGTGTTGATAAGGCAATGACCTGTATAGATGCCCCTCAGTATAGATGCCAAGACTCTCTGTGCACACTATTTATAGTCCTAGGCTCATAAACAACTTCCTTGCCATTTGTAGGTGGCCAGGACCAACATACTATTAAGCTTTCAAAAGAGCTAGGCCTAATGAAAGCAGAGTATACCACCTTTATTTAGTTAGTTACCTCAACTAACATTAGATATTTAGACATAACTGAGTTTTATGGAATATTTTTGAATATATGGATAAAATACTCTCTTACACTTTTGGAGAAAATATAAGTTATCACAACCTCTTTGGCAAAAAATCTAGTCCTGTCTGTCCAAATTGTAAATGGAAAGTCTTACCTGCCTAGTATTTCCAACTCTTTAAGGCTTTATCATATAGAAATCAATGCATGTGTGTCTGCGTTTTACTACAATTTTCTCCCCTCCATCTCTCATGCTATCTCTCTGTCTCTGTCTCTGTCTCTGTCTCTCTCTCTCTCTCTAAGTTCCAATATCCCCAGTGGATGCCTGAAACTACAACAGTGCTAAACCCTATATAACTTTTACAGTTAGATGTGGCTTAGAGACAAGGATGCATTTTAAATAAATAGATTTTAACAAATATTACTTAATTAACTTGGCTTCAAACATACAGTCTAAAGGAACTACCATTTCAAAGAATTTGCAATATAATAACATGTATTACACACTTAAATTGTATTAAACATGCATTGCACAGTTCAGAAGGCATCTCTAGAGGCTTCACTGCCTTAAGTCAAATTGAGAAAACATTTTTGCTGCATAAGTCACCAATTGTAGTGGTAAACCATTAGATTGGGCAGGGTTTGTATGGACATATCAAAAAGATTTTTCACTGAATATAATTATAATATCTTATATATTTTTTCTTTCTACTGTATTTCTCTTTCTTACTTTCTCCCTCCAAATATTTCTTACATACCTACTGCTAATGGGGACTCATGTGACATTTTGACCCTTAACTGCTTTTTAACTACAGAGATGTCAGTTTCCTACAATTTTGTCTAATATATTTAGGCAATCACTATATTTAACCTCCATTACATTCCTATATGGTGGGCATTATTACCACCATTTTTGATACACATATGCATGCACACATCATTGAGAAAGTTACTTCAAACTCAAATATCTTGCCTGAGGATAGATAACTGGTCAGTGCTAATGCCCAGATCAGAACTGGGAGCTTGCATAATACCAGATTACAAGTGTTTCACTTTATATAATGTTGGGTGTTCATTATATGGGTGGTTTGCATTTCTTTTTATTACTTCAGATCAGTAATGTTACTTTTACCATTTACTCATTCTTTGCCCACTCAACATTTATTGAATGTTTTCTGGTAGTATGCTAGTAAATGTTCGATAACCTGCTCTCTGGGGGTGGGAGGAACACTTTTCATGCCAATTTCATGGTATAAATACTTCCACTGTGCCTGATTTCAAGCTAATAATGTGATGCCAACCAGTCTGCACAATTCCTGAACATATAACAATCAACTCAAGCAAACCAGCATGAGTCTGACCCAAGACATCATGGGTTATTTCCTGTATACCAGATACTTTGCTAGGATTTAGGGGGAAAAAAAAGGAAATAATGTTATGTCCCTCTTTGAATGATCCAGGGTGTGCTAAAAGGAAATGATAATCAATGACACAAATTATGATAACTTCTGGAAAAATAGATATTTTTAAAGTCAATTGTTTTTTTTTTATTTTTTCATATTTTAGATGACTATTTGCAATATTGTTTCCAACTGAAAGTTAATTTTAATCATTCTTAAAACATCAATAATTCTTTTTTACCCTATATTTAGCCAGAAATAACTTGTCAATCAAAGGAGCTTCCAAGCCTTTCATTCTTCCCATTTCCAGTGAACAAAATATTCTTTAAGGGTAGTTCAATTTGTATCTTTTCCCTATTGTGACTCTTACCACTGCTACTATAATGAATCAGAAAATAATTAAATGGTAGTAACTACTTGTGTTACATGTGATAATTATTACAATCACACACATCATCATTCTCTACATTGATACACATTGATATATTTTTCCTACAACACATCAAGAAAATTATTTACTTTTAAGATGATGAATGCCTACAACAATAATTCCGACAGGTATTACGATGACAGGTAATAGGGCAAACATAAATTTCATTTGAAATATAAACACAACCTGTTCTTTATGCTTTCTGTGTTGGCATGTGTAGATTTTATGCTTAGATAAAGACAATTTTAAAATTTTGTAGATGTTTAATGGGGGCCCTGATTAGGAGAAGCCTAATGTTAATGGAGGGAGATGACTTAGCATGTTTTCTCCCCTGAAACATACCATGTTCTCCATAATCCAAATAAATGGCCATTTTTATGGGAGAAAGCCAGTTTCACTTATCGAAAATGTTGGTGGTTTAAGGGCAGCCTAAATGACAAATTACTGAATAATTTTAAGTATGCCATTTTAGGTACTAGAACTGATTTGTTCTCTCAAGTAGGTAGTGCGTGGAAAAGAAGAAAGTATTTTATAAAATCCTTTATGTGAAAATTGCTATTCCTTATCAAAGTGTCATCAATTCAACTCTGTCAGTCAGAGACAAACCTTCAGCAATGCAATGTCTCCATTAACATAAAGCAGTCGTCCCCACCCAAGATAACAAAAGCCCCTTTAGGAGCAAGGGCTTCATTGCCAAGCTTCTAGGAACATATATGTACAGTGGTCACCATAGCCTGAACATTTGCTCATACACGGGGGTGCATTATTAGCTTTTCAAAATTACACAAATGCTATTTGTATATGCATTTATTAGAAAGCCTTTCTATAATCAGAGTAGTTTTCAATACTATCGTTGTCTCAAGTTATAAATACTATGGACCCCAACTATCACGCTAAGATCTATAGACTCTCTGATATTAAAAATTAATCAGAATTTTTAAATAGCAATCATTCAAGGCGAGTTGTAGAACAGTAAGACAAGAAAGTGGATGCAACCTTGATGTTTACTGAATAAACATGTCTTGAGCTAATTACTATATTTTAAATAACACTAAATGGATGTTCAGACACAAAGAATGCTAAGACTTGGCCCTTGTCCTGGACAGAATCTTGGAGAACCCAGGAATATAAACAAGTATTTACAGAAGAACATGATGGCTGTTCATGATGGCATTCATTACATGTATGCACAAAGCATGCTGAAAACACAGGGGAGAGATTAAATAACAAAGGGCATGACTTTCTTTTGAGAGAGAGAGAGAGTCTCACTCTGTCACCCTGGGTTAGAGTGCAGTGGCATCATCATAGCTCACTGCAACCTCAAACTCCTGGGCCCAAGGGCTCCTCTTGCCTCAGCCTCCCAAGTAGCTAGGACTCTAGGTATGTGCTGCCATGCCTGGGTAATTATTAGAGATGGGGTTTCGCTCTGGCTCAGGCTGATCTCCTGACCTCAAGTGATTCTCCTGCGTTTGCACCCCAGAATGAGGGAATTACAGGCATGAGCCACCGAGCCCGGCCAGGGCATGACTTTTGAAGCTTGAAATACAGTTAAGACGTCTCCTATCAGAGAAGAAAGGAGAGAACATTCAATAAAGAAAGAAAAAGTCTGCAAAGTTTCTCCCTGCTGTCAAAGACTGTGATCCTCAGACTATATGTAGAGACAGGTGTAGAGCACCTCTCTGATGTGTCATTTTCTATTGATCCTCCTTATACATAAGTTCATATGGTTTGGATTTTCAGCACAATCTGCTCAATAGCATTAAAACAGGAATTCCCCTTCTAATGAATTAACAACTTATTTATTTTTTCACATATAATAAAACTATGCTCCCTAGCAAAATATATTATTTCTGCACACACTAACAGTTGATGGTGAGAATCATGAACAAGTGTTAGGTTTTTTGTTAGCCTACTTTTCACGTTTGCTGAGTTTGTGTTTCATTTTGAGGTATTTCATTCATATTGTGTGGTGGGTAGTTTAATGTGTTGACTGGGCTAAGCCGGGACATGAGATAGCTGATAAACATAATTTCTTGGTGTGTCTGTGAGAGTGTTTCTGGAAGAGATCAACATTTGAATCAATAGACTATTAATAAAATATCCACCCTGGCAAATGTGAGCAGGCATTGTTCAATCCTTTTTAGGGCCCAAATGGAGCTAAAAGACAGAGGAAGGGTGAATTTTCCCTCTCTCTTCTTTTTTTTTTTTTTTTTTTGAGACAGAGTCTCACTTTGTTGCCCAGGCTAGAGTGAGTGCCATGGCGTCAGCCTAGCTCACAGCAACCTCAAACTCCTGGGCTCAAGCAATCCTGCTGCCTCAGCTTCCCGAGTAGCTGGGACTACAGGCATGCACCACCATGCCCAGCTAAGTTTTTCTATATATATTAGTTGGCCAATTAATTTCTTTCTATTTATAGTAGAGACGGGGTCTCACTCTTGCTCAGGCTGGTTTCAAACTCCTGACCTTGAGCAATCCTCCTGCCTCGGCCTCCTAGAGTGCTAGGATTACAGGCGTGAGCCACCGCACCCGACCCCCTCCCTCTTCTTGAGCCAACTTGGGTCAACTTCGCCTTCCCTTGGACATCAAACCTGTTGGTTCTCAGGTCTTCAAATTCCAAGACTTACACGGGGGCCACCTCCCCATATCCACAATTATACCAGTTCTCAGGACTTCAGGCGCAGGCTGAGTTATGCCACCAACTTTCCTGTTTCTCCAGCTTGCAGATGGTAGATTGCAGAACTTTTTGGCCTCTATAATCATATAAACTAATTCTTATAACAAATTTCTTCGTATATTGGTACTTTTTCTCTGGAGAACACATGACTAATGCTCTATAAGCCAGATTGCTAAATTCCCACTGGGATCTCTCTTAGCAAAAAGTATTTTTTTCTCTCTCTTTAGCCCCAAGAGGTCACTGACCTAAAGACACAAGCAATAAATAGTGTATGCTTATTGAATATTTTTTAAATGCATAACATTATTTGATAAGAATTTTTGTCCAGCTTCCAGCACATCTTCTGGTACAGCCATCAGAATGTTGCAGATTTGTACGTATTTGACTTCTTCAAGGCACTCCTGATTAAAGTCAGATTGCATTCTTATTAGCACTCACACAATTTAGTTCTTCGTAAAAACATACGTTTCTGTTTGCACTCTTCTTTTCTGAAGTCTTATCTCCTCTGTAGCAGCATTTACTCAATATTCCCTGAGCTCTAGTTGAGCAATAATAGTGCACATTTGCCAAGCATGAATATTCCATAAAGGATCTCAAGGATTCTGTAGTTCACTGACTCCATTGCCTTTGAAGGCAAATTTCCACCTAAACACTATGTTCCATTCCTTCTTCGCAGAGCTAAGAGATAATATTAAGCCCTGCATAGTATATTATGAGACTAAGTTATATTCATATAAACTCAAAGCATACCTTATTCATCTGCATTTCCTCTTTCCCTTGGTTGGTTAAGGCAAGTTGAAAGAAGGGGAGCCCATCCTTCCGGTCATATCAACAAGAAAGATATCAACCAAATAAGGAGAAAAATGCGTAACTTTTAATTTGAAATAAGGTAATGACCATAGTTTGGGGCACAATATAATTGAATAAGGATCAATTTTTATTTACCTTTGTAATCTACTGTATAACACAATGCCTGGTACATATTTTTTAATTGATAAACATTAATCAAAAAAATGAGTGTGGGTGGTCTAACTGTGCCTACTGAACTAAATCTGGACATGCTTTATTTTTGCACAGCCCAGAATATAGCCACACTCATGCATTTGCACAGTGTCTATTACTGCTGTCATGCTGTGAAGGCAGAGTCTCTGGCCTTTTGGCCTGCATAGCTTAAACAAATTATCTATCCCTTTATGGAAGATGTTTCCTAACTCCTGGATAAGAGAATGCTTAAAAATAGAAAAAAATAATAATAAATCACTTATCATCTTTTCCATGAACATATTATTATGTAGTTACAATTCAAACATATACAAAAGTATTTTATTTTATTTTATTTTTTTGAGACAGAGTCTCACTCTGTTGCCCGGGCTAGAGTGCTGTGGCAATCAGCCTAGCTCACAGCAACCTCAAACTCCTGGGCTCAAGTGATCCTTCTGCCTCAGCCTCCCGAGTAGCTGTGACTACAGACATGTGCCACCATGCTTGGCTAATTTTTTCTATGTATTTTCAGTTGGACAATTAATTTCTTTCTATTTTTAGTAGAGATGGGGTCTCAGTCTTGCTCAGGCTGGTTTTGAACTCTTGACCTTGAATGATCCACCTGCCTTGGCCTCCCAGAGTGCTAGGATTATAGGCGTGAGCCATCGCGCCTGGCCTTTATATTTTATTTACTATACCATGTGCCTTTTTCCATGGTGAGACCAGATCTTCATTCTTACTCTAACAACTATACCAGTATTATGTTGTGTAGATATGTTATGTGACCACCCTCCCCTGGGCCCCCACTTCCACATTTGGGACATAAGAGGATTCATTCAGGTAACCTGTAAGGTGCTTCCACTTCTGGCTACACATGCTGGCGAGGAGATGACCATTTCTTATTGAATTATACTTTTGAGTCTCTCTAAAGTGTTATGTCTCTTCTGCTAGCTTTAAATTTACCCACATGCTTCTTACTAATTTTCTTTTCAGCAAGAAGAAATAAAAGGGGTCAGAATTTAACTTCCTTTTCTGCTTTTTGTGGCATGCAATACACAGAGAGATTACGTAAATTGTTCAAGGTCACACAGCTAGCAAGTGGAAGGTCTGGGAGTTACATCCCAGTAGGGTGGCTCTAGAGAGCTCGAGTTCTTGATGATTAAGCCCCTTTATTAACCCCTGGGCTAATTATACATCAGAAATCTTCATTCCTGTGCTATTATTTCATCGTGGAGAAGTTTTCATGGTGTTTCTGGATAAATAAAAACCTAACCCGCTGTTCACATTCATGTAAAGTACCATGAAGACACTGCTGAGTGTCCAAATGCCAAGGAGTCTACAGCAAGTTATAAATGTTCTTTTCCTCTCTCATACTTTTCTTGTGTCAGTCAAAGATTGGGGCAGAATAGGACATACACATAAAGGAACAGGGAGCCCTGAATTACTTAGCTAATGAACGTGGGTGCAATAAGAGATATGAAGATGACTAAGTTGGAGAAATGCTATGTGTGAACTTGTATTGCCTGAACTCTTCCAGGGACATGGCCCTTCTTCTACCTTATCATATAAATTATGTGATAATTATGCCACCACAATACTATTATATTTCAAGCTTCAGGTTTTCTTCTCATTGATGCTCTCATGATATTAACACATATGCTCCAATATGTGGAGTAATTGTCATGTATATTACATGCATGTATGATGACATCGCAAGCAAAACCAAATTTGCTAAGGGAAATTTATATTCCATATACCTTGATTCTTCCCTCAATATGCCACCCAGTACAACTTGTGACCTGAAGAGAGAGCAAAACCAAGCAGCCCCCAGTTTTTTCCAGCTTCCCCAAATAGTTAATCATATTCTGTTGCAAATCCACTGGAGAATTTTCAAATGCCAAGTCAAGCATGGCTGGGCATCTAAGATTATAAAACTTTGGGAGGATCTGTATTAACATGGAAAAGTGGAAGCCATTAATATTATTTTAGCATTCCAGAACACTCATCTGACCAAAAGATTTTTTTTTTGTTTTTGTTCCCTGAAAGGAAAGATGAATGGGCATATATCATTTGGGGTGGAATTCTCCAGAAACTATAATCTACAACTACTGCATTTATCTGAAACTTTGTCTTTTATTTTAAAGGTCGTGACTGTATAATTCTGATTTTAGCAAGCAGAAATATTTTTAAAAAGTGTAGCCTAATTTTATTGTTCATCTTTAAATATTCATTTCACATTTGATGGGCTAGAAATTTGAAATTCAAATGACTTCGCTTTCTTTTATTCTTAGCAAAATCATCTAAAAGTAAGAGGTGCAGTTCATTTATAATAAAAGATAAATAAAACAAACTTCATAACTGAAAAAGAACTAATTAAAATTATTTGAAAGCCAATACTTACAGGCAAGTAAACTGTAAATTCCAGTTGTATAACTCAGCTTCTTTATAACCTATTTTCAGAAAATTATTCATCTAGTGACTCATTTAATCATGAAGCTGAAAGGGACATTAAGGTTCACCTCTTAAAAAAACCCTCGTATTACCAGTGAGGTCTAGAGAGTTTCCTCAGCAAGTACAAGGTCACTTTCTAGTAAGTCACAGAGTTAGGAATCAAATTAAGATGTACTGTTTCTAAGCCCTTTGGATTCTCTATGAAACATTTGACCAAGCCGTACTAGATACTAAGTAAATCTTTCTGGTATTTCATGTCCAAGATATAAGCTGGGGCACCTTGTCTCAAGCCCAAGAACTGGTGTTGTAGAGCACCAGTCTTCAACCTTTTTGGCATCAGGGACAGGTTTCATGGAAATCAGTGGGAGCCCCGAGCTTGTTTTCCTGAAACTAGATGGCCCCATCTGGGGCTGATGGGAGACAGTGGGAGCTCAGGCAGGGAATGGGGAGCGGCTGTAAATACAGATGAAGCTTTGCTCGCTGGCCCACCATTCACCTCCTGCTGTGCGGCCCGGTTTCCTAACAGGCAACAGACTGGTACCCGGCCTGTGGCCTGGTGCTTGGGGACCACAGTTGTAGAGGACACTAGGTCTCCTGTGTGATCACTGATTTGCAGTAAGACACAGTGTTCCCATAAATCTCCCTTTCCATAAGATCAAAGTAGAGGTCAATGAGAGAGCATACTTAATTTTTTAGACAAAAGTATCATAATTTCTCCAGCTGACACACGCAACCTATCAATATTAAGTGTACTTGTTAGGGTCTTAATCTAAATGTCCATTTACTAGAGATTGTGGTCAGACAGGAAACATGGTATAGGCCACCCATTCCCTTCCTCATTTCTTGGCTCCTATACCAAATTCCTAGGGATGCTATAACAAAGTACCTCAAACTGGGTGGCTTAAAATGACATAAATTTATTCTCTTACAGTTCTGGAGACTGGAAATCTGAAATCAAGGTGTCGACAGGGCCATGCTCTCTCTGAAGCCTCTGAGGGAGAATCTGTTCCATGCCTCTCTCCTAACTTGTGGTAGTCGCTGGCAAAACGTGGCGTTACTTGGCTTATAGCTGTATCACTTCACTTCCTCCTCTGTCTTCACATGGCCTTCCTCCCTCTATGTGTTTATTTATCTGTGTGTCTCCAAATTTCCCTCTCCTTACAAGAAAACCAGTCACTGGAGTTAGAGCCCACTCTAATCCAGTGTAACCTCACTTTTACTTAATTACATTTGCAAAATTTCTATTTCCAAAAAGATTGAATTCAGAAATGGGCAATATATATTTTTGAGGGACACAATTTATTATAGCTCCCAAATAAATTATTTTTAATAAAGTGCACATTTCTGCAGGAAACAATGGATACACTCTTGGATGATCATTTTCTGAACAAATCATAAATATTTTGCCAACTCAGAAAAAAATAGCTATAGAATAGCTGGGTCCAAACCCCATTCCCCAGATCAGTGTGGGGAAGTTTTTAAAAGTCAGACATAATACTCTGTCTCCAATGTGTCAGGGCATACCTGGCCAGTGCAAAGATCAGACAATAGTCTGCAATGAGTCAGTCCTTACACCACCCCTCATTATAACTCACTTTTGAATTTTATGTTTTTAATTTTTGTTTACTAAAGAATTTTAAATTATACACAGCCTTTTCCCATATCTATTTATCTGACGGATCTCTGAGAACCTCTTGCTCCACACATTCCCTAGGCAGAGACTGTCCAATATCTGACACCAATCAATGTACACTCACATTCTAGAAGATGCAATAATTCCATTCAGTAGCAGGTACCCACAACAGGGCACACATGGCACAAGGTTGGGATATGTTGGGAAAGTGATGGTCAGTTTGCTTCTTATACCTGTTGGGAGAGTCAGCATGTCTTTTTCACTTTTCATGAGTCTTTGTAGTCATTTATGTGGGATCCAACAGTCCAAGCACAGTAAGGAAAAATCCTAAATATCCTGAAAATTTAAACACCTATTTTAGGTCCATCCCAATCCTAGTCGATTATTCTTTCAGCTAAGAGTGTCTGTGTATCTTTTATGCCATCCCTTTCTTCCTACTCAAAACCCCATTGTCTACAGACTGTTCAAATTTCTAAACAAAAATTTAACATCTGGAACAAACTTATTTTCTAAACTTATTTGCCACTATTTTTCTTCATACACCCTACTTTTTTTTTTTCTTAGCCCAAACAGCTCTTCATTGTCCACTCAGTGGCCCACATTTGTCAGGGCTACTGGACTGTAGGGATATATTCATATATTCTCTCCACCAGGCCAAAGTCAAATATCCTTTATCTCCTCATTTCCAAGTCCTATCTATCCTTCAAGGACAGCTCAGATGGTTAGTTCTTTTTTTTTTTTTTTTTTTTTTTTTTTTTTTTTTTTTTTTTTTTTGTGAGACAGAGTCTCACTTTATTGCCCAGGCTAGAGTGAGTGCCGTGGCGTCAGCCTAACTCACAGCAACCTCAAACTCCTGGGCTCAAGCAATCCTGCTGCCTCAGCCTCCCAAGTAGCTGGGACTACAGGCATGTGCCACCATGCCCGGCTAATTTTTTTTTCTATATATATTAGTTGGCTAATTAATTTCTTTCTATTTATAGTAGAGATGGGGTCTCGCTCTTGCTCAGGCTGGTCTCGAACTCCTGAGCTCAAACAATCCACCCACCTCGGCCTCCCAGAGAGCTAGGATTACAGGCTTGAGCCACCACACCCGGCCAGATGGTTAGTTCTTAAGGAAATTTATGAACCCCTGCTTACTTTCTTAATGTACACACACACACCTATACACACATGCACACACGTACACACACACACATTTTAAGGTCATTTCTATCTATCTAATCTGTCTCACACACATATATTTTTTAACTTAAATATGTGTGTGTGCACATTATATATCACACTTTCTGTTTCTTTGCTCAAACACACATAAATATGTATTTAATTCACACAACCCTTTAAAAAGGCCTCACTTAGATTATTTAGCATTTTCTGGTGGTATATTATATATACACAACCATAGATTAGACTGTAAATTCTTTAAGGGAAGTAGATAAACTGATTCATCTTTATAAGCTTTATACCAATCAGTATAGTGTCTTGCATGTAACAGAGGTTTAAAGAATATTTACAGAGTAAATTCTTGAGCCCAAACTGGTTATGCATGAATATTTGTTGTGCTTGAATTTCATAAAACACCAAAAAGCTTAACAAATTTTTTCACATGCTAATACATCTGATCAAGGCATTGTTCAATGTGTTGATCTCACATACCATGCATAAAGAAATGCTATCAAATTTAGAAACATGTTATTTGGCAAAAACAAATATGTTAAATAATAATTATACCTTGCCTTCTCATGATGGGTTATGCACAATGTGTAAGGAATAAAATTATTTTTACTTTATGACTTTAAATTATAGAGAAAAAGAAAACCATTGAAAATAATTAGTATATAGATCTGACACTAAAATTATTTAAACAAGGATATAAAATTGAAATAATACCAACTAATGTCTAATATGTTAATATTTGAAATTATCAAGCTGAATTATGACTAGCTAGGAAAGTGCACTGAAAAGTAATCGCTTTGAAACATAATAGGGAAAAAAAATGCTATTTCTGGTTATTTGAGCTTCAGTTTATAGCTGACAAAAATCTATTTCTTTTTAAGTGTTTTTTAATGACCACAGGAAAAAAAGTAAGAACGGGGAAAGAGAAGCAGAATTGGTTCTATTATAAATGTTCTAATAAACTTTTTATTGTAATACATCTTTTGAATCTTAAAAGGTATAGGCCTGGGCGTATAACGAATCACGAGGAAACTGAAACTACCCATTAATCTTTCAGGTTTGGAACTCGGCAGAAACACCTCCTACCAACTTTCACGGCCTCTTCAGATCCCTGGCAGGCCCAGAATTATGATCTTCTCTCATGCAAAGTCCTGTTTCCCAAGCTTCACCAAAAAGATTCAAGACAACAATGGTACTTACATAGTGGATCTTGTTTTCATGTATTTATATATTTTTAGTTTTTTTTTTTTTCTCTTAACCTGACCACATAGATTGAATGACTTTGTTCTGAAGTAATTAATTAATACCTTTTGAGAGCATTATTCTCTACTCGAAGTAGCAATAGAATTAAGCTGTCCTGTGTGCTTTTCTTCTCTATTGTAATTGTCTGCTTTCTCATCTGCTTATTCTTCTACAAACAGTATCTCCCCCACCCACCACAACTACACATGTGCACAAACACACTCTATAGCTTCAGATTTTTTTTCTTGTTTGCTGCATATCCTCACCACTAAACACAACACTGTACATAAAATTGCTCAATAAATATTGCACAAATAAGTAAAATCATGATTTGAGAGAAAGTGATTTACTGCTTCATCTTTTGCCTTAGTACATATGAGTGCATCTTTCCTCCTTTTTAAGGCTCTGGGGTTGCACATATTGCTACAAAATAGTCTACTTCCATAATATCAGTGATAAGCAATGTATGTGGACTTAATTTTCCCTTTCCCTTTTGTCTTTCATTTTCTACAAATCACTCTTTTCTCTCCTCTACACATGTGCATCTTCCGTTCTTTCCATTCATTCCATTGATCTTGTTAAAAAAAATGTGGACAAACTCATGTCTAAGTTTTAAGAAGAGATACATTCTGAAGCTTATGGGGTTAACAGGGATTCCTAAGGCCCCAGACAAAATTTTAAATTTATCAGATGATTTGGCCAAAGATTTTGCAATTAAAATTTTTTTGATTGGTTCAGTGGACTCAAACGCTGAGAATGTTTGCTAAAAATTACTCATTTTCACAGGAATTTCAATGACACATATACAAATAACATTAAATCACAACATATCTAATCTTCCTTGGTTAGATGTATGCCCACTCTACCAAGCCATCTTTGGAAAGCCCACATAAACTTGGACTTAAAGATATGTCTTTTAATAATCAGTACTGCTAAATTTGATTCGAAGTCGTATGTTTCTGACTTCCAAATTTTAACAAGCTTCTTTCTTAGACAGAATTATGTCCCACTCTGTGCAGAATCAAAAATAATGGAATTACTCATTAAAAATAATTAGACGCCTTTGTAATGAGTCCTGATCTATAGCATTGGTCTGTGAAGTATCTTGTTTTCAATAGGAAAAATAATTAGATCCTATGGAAGTCCTCACCTTAGGATATAAAAGGTAACCTCAAAACCACACTTAATCACGTAAACTGAATACATTAAGAACAATTTTACCAAAAAGCAGATTGACTAGGAAAACAAGTTACATTTGAGAATAAAATGGGCCTGGGGACAAAAGATAAATGGAAAACAAACAAGAAGACACCACTACTGTTTACTTCCATAACCATCGTTAACTTTTTCCTAAAGAATTTATCCTCTCGGTAAAAGGAGCACTGGTCAACAAAGGGTTAATCTCATTTCTCAACCTTTCAGACATTTACACTCTTCCAACTTCTGAATGCACTTTTCTTGCCTTAACTGCCTCTTTCGTGCTGTGAAAATGGAACATAATTTCGTGCTGAACCCATACAGAAGTTTAGCAAGCAATTTCTTTAAACGCCATACACTTTTTTCAAGGGCTAGTGTAGAATCCTGGTAACTAACTTTCCTATTATTTCCAGCCATGCTGGTCGCCTAAGCCATGCAACATCTCATTTCTCTGAATCCTGCAATTTCCAAAGTCATTAATAACAAGTAACAGCACTTCTTAAATAATATCAATCATAACAATAGGTAACACTGAAGTGCTCATTATGTCCCAGGCATTATTCTATGCAGTTGCCATACATTGTGTTATTCAGTATTTACAAAAACCATAGGAGGTAGTTATTATAATTATTCCCATTTTGTGTATGAGGTACTAAAGGCACAGGAATATTATTAACTTATCTGAGATCTAACATCAAGTTAGTGATTAGAGTATGACAGAGAGTGGGGGAATTAGAAAAATGAAACCAAAGTTAACATTAATTTTAGAACCCCCATCATTTTCTGAGAAATAGAACTCATACTAATATTCCCCCTACCTCCCCCCATCCCCTGCTGTTAACTTATGACATTTTAACTAATGTACTTGTTCAAGGACTTAACCAATTCCCCATAGTCCGAATGCACCTTCTCAATTTAACTACATCTAGCTTTAGTGTGACTGTCCAGCTAGATTATGGAGTGAACTTCAGATCATACCCCCCAATTGGAATAGGACTCCAAATCCCAGTTCCTGGCAATACGGAAATGGACGCCCAATGCTGCCAGATAGATCTTCCAAAAATTTTCAAAAGAAAAATAATTCATACTCTTATGTGAAAATACTGATTTTTGAATATTGATTGAATTTTTAAAACGTACATCTGCAAGTCAGACCTGGCCCCAGAGGTTGCCAATTCTCATCTTCTGCTTTAAATTCTCCTAGGAACACTTAAGGATTGCTGGATTTCTCATTTGTTCGCTCTATACTTTGGACTCCTGGCTTCCAAGGGCTAAGTTTTCCTTCAGTTTTTCCCCACCTTACAGAATTTCACTCTGCTTTTTCCTTCCTTTACCCTTTTAAGTTGTTATAAATCATTCTCAATAGCCAGTGGGCTCTTCTTGCCCACATTTAGCACTGAATACATGCCGATATTCAAGACAACAGTGGGAGTTAAACTTATATAATTGGGTAAGTCATTTACCCTGAGGTTGCTTACCTGTTATCTGGGTAGGCTGCACCTGCCTTGGGGGCTAAGTAGGAGCAGAAATAGAGAATCTTAGCTCAGTGAACATGTATGTAGAGAAGTGGTAGGTCTTGGCTGGGTGCGGTGGCTCAAGCCTGTAATCCTAGCACTCTGGGAGGCCGAGGCGGGTGGATCGCTCAAGGTCAGTTCGAAACCAGCCTGAGCAAGAGCGAGACCCTATCTCTACCATAAATAGAAAGAAATTAATTGGCCAACTAATATATATAGAAAAAATTAGCCGGGCATGGTGGTGCATGCCTGTAGTCCCAGCTGCTCAGGAGGCTGAGGCAGCAGGATCGCCTGAGCCCAGGAGTTTGAGGTTGCTATGAGCTAGGCTGACGCCACGGCACTCACTCCAGCCTGAGCAACAAAGTGAGACTCTGTCTCAAAAAAAATAAAATAAAATAAAAGAGAAGTGGTAGGTCTTTTTTTGTTTGTTTTTTTGGGTGTTTTGGTTTTTTGGTTTTTGAGTTGAGAACCTATGGTCTGCAGAAGTCCCCTTAGGAGCACACAACGAGTGCACAAAAACAAAGTTTAAACAGAATGATCTTCAGGAGGACCTGGAAACTTGTTTTCTTTTTCTCCTCTCCCTCTCACCCCCATGCTATTGGATAGTGTATTTATTTTCTAGGGCTACTATAACAAATTATCGCAAACTGGGTGACTTTAAAAAACCAGAAATTTATTCTGTCGTGATTCTGGAAAGCAGAAGTCCAGAATCAAGGTTTTCACAGGACCATCTTTCTCTAGACTGCAGGGGTCCTCAAACTTTTTAAACAGGGGCCAGTTCACTGTCCCTCAGAGCATTGGAGAGTGCGCACTGTGGGCCTGGGACCAGTTGGCTGCTAAGCAGGACAGGCAGCAGCGGCAAAAACACCTGAAGGGCCAGATAAATGTGCTAGGGGGCCCATATGTAGTTTGAGGATGCCTGCTCTAGAGGCTCCAGGGGAGATTCTGTTTCTTGCCCCTTCCAGCTTCCAGTGGCTCCAGGATTTCCTTGGCTTGTGGCTGCATCACTCTGATCTCTGCCCCCACCTTCGCAAGACCTTCCCCTCTGTGTGTTTTTGCCTCTTTTGTGTCTTGTAAGGACACTTAGCTTTGGGGTGAGGGTTCACCTGGATAACCCAGGGTTCTCTCTTCTCAAGATCCTTAAATTAACTAATTACATCTGCAAATACCCTTGTTTGTTAGCTAGTTAGGATCTCTGGCTGTTCTCGGGACAAGGATTCCCTGCTTTGGTGCTGTTTCAAGCAGTTGCTCCACGTGGGAAGAAGGATAAGGGTGGGCACTCCATTTTGTTGATGTCCCACCCTTAATCCTGTCCAGAGCAATTGCTACACCTGGGGAAGGAAGGCATATTTTATCAATCTAGGATTTCCCCAGCCCAGACATAATAAGACTTAGAAAGTGACCTAAAGTAACCCAAGGGTAATTAATATACCATTAGCTTAAATCTGCATTGTGGGTCACTACCCTCCCACCATACACAGGTGGACTTTCTTAGAGGGAGCTTCTAACTTTGAGGATACCTGTTGATTATTTGATAATATTCTACATCTCCCAAGAGCCCTCCTCCAGACTGGGTTAATAAAAGGAAACAATCTGACAAGTGAGAGAGTAAGTGGGTCAGTCAGTCAGTCAGTGAGTTGGTCTGTCTCCACTTACAGAGACAGACCTGTTTATCCTTCAATCAAGAGCTGCTCTTGTGAAACTGCTCCCTGCCCGAGATTACTCTGTCTGTCGTATTGGCCCTTCTGGAGATTTTTCCCAAGAAAAGAGTCAGAGGATTGGGATAATAGTCTAGACTTGACACTTTAGTGTGTCTGGTCATTCTTTGGCCAAGAGGACACCAAGAACTGGGGGCAGACTGCCACCCTGACATGTTTGGTGCCGAAACCAGTAATTCAGACACCTTTTTTCTAAATAAGGTCATATTCGCAGGTTCCAAAAAATGTACATATCTTTTTGAGGGTCACCATTCAAACCACTACTGGTAGTGAGTGCACATGGGCACACACACACACACTCTTCCTAGATGAGAGAATAAGGGGAGACACCCATGGGCGACAGCCTGGGCTCTCTAACTCTGCTCTCCCATTCCTTCTAGGTGAGTTGTCTGGGTACAAGGGGCTTACGTTGCATCTGAGGATGGTAACGCTCCTTTCCGCCATGACCATGAGCTTTAACATTAGTGTGAAAGTGAGTCCTGCCTAGAATCCCTAAAGAGTTAAATGTCTTCTTTCAAATGCTTGCTTTGGAGAAATGGATCGGGGAAGCACATACTTGGGGAAAATGTACCTGGCATTTATAGAGCATAAAATCCGACAGGCACCATCAATTAGACATCCACTATAACACACTTTCAGATAGGTGTTTTGCAAATAAAAGTCAGCCTGACTAAAAAAGTTGAAATATGTGCAAGGTGTGTGGTTAAATGATTAAATTAATCTGGAGCACCTGCTGTGTAGACAATCTCTGCTCATCAACATGGTCTCCAAACACATTCTGGAGGACTAATTTAATGCCAACTAGTAGGAATAAAGCAAAATCCTATTTTTTTCCAATGGAAATTACCTTCTCAACTAAAGCACCTAAGAAGATGGAGAAAGCCCATGGGCTTTAATAAAATCTCTCTGGGATTCTGTTAGGGTGCACCTTCAGAAGCTCCATTTGCCTTTGTGCTCACAAGCCCGCCTTCTCAACCAGGGTGAAATTGTAGCCTTAGTTTGGTCAGTCTTGTCCGGACTGGACACTTTCTCTAAAAATTCACTTCAAGCCTAAACCTATGGCTTTTCAAGTCACTTCCTCCACAGGGGACCCTCCTAGCACTTCCCCTTCCTCCTTATTTTTGAATTTTTAAAGGATTGCTGGATGTGGGCTCTCCAGCCTTATTTTGCTCTCTGCTTTCTCGTCCCTTGCTTGTCCTCATCCTATTTCTTCATGGATGCCCAGACTCTTTGTGAATCAGAGCGGGGTTCATGGCTAGGAATCACCTGGGAGCTTGTTAGGCCAACAGTATCTCAGACACCATCCCAGGCTGACTATCTGCGTCCCACGTGTAAGCACATTAAAATGTGAGATGCGTTCCCTCACTCACACCGCCTCACTGGGTTATGACATTTGCTGTGTCCCAGCCTCCCAGAAAGCTACTCTCTTGCTCAGGACTCTGCTGCTATTTGTATAGAACAGTGTTTCCAACCCTCGCTGCCCATCAAAATCTCCCAAAGAGTTTGAATGTTGATTTTTTTTTCCTTTTTATCAGAAAAGTGCCACCCTCCAAGATCTTAATTTAACTTTTTAAGAATGGAGCCCTGACAGTCTTTTTTTTTTCTTCAACCATTTTCAAGAGATTCTAATGTGCAACCAGATTTTAAAACACGGCTATGGAATAACGCTTCTCAGAGTGTGATTCCTGAGCCAGCAGCAGCATCTGAACTGATTAGAAATGCAAATTTTGGGGCTTCATCTGAGATGTTCTAAACCAGAAATTTGGTGGGAAGGAACGATCTGTGTATTAAGAAGCTCTCCAGGTCATTTCTACAAGGGTAAAGTTTAAGGAACACTGCCATTGAGTATTTCGAGCCACTTGTGCAAAGTTCTATGGAGGATACAAAAATGAGTGAAGTCTGTCCCTTACCCCGGAGTAACAAAAATTTACTTGGAAGAAATAGCTTGGACATAAGGACAGAACAGAACACAGCATACATTTAGATCCCTGTAATTCCAGTCAGAATGTGACAAAGTACAAGCAAAGTGCAAGTGAGCGCATAGGAAAAAAAAAATCTATTACTCCTGAGTGGAAAATTTTTGTACAAATAGGAAATGTATGCAGGTGACAGAACCATAAATAATAGGAAGGAGGAGGGCATTTAGGTGATTAGCATGGCTTATTAGGAGATAGATCAAAACTATAAATAGATGCCAATCAAACTATGAAGGATTTGAACATCATGCTAAGCCACCCAGATATTTCTAAGAAAACACTACCAGGAAATTAGTATTTAATGTAGGAGTTATAGTTAGTATAACTTTTTTGCTAAAGTCAAAAAAGGTGAGGAAATTTTTAGTCAATGAAGAGAATATGTGCGAAGGCCCTATGATAGGAAAAACCGTAGTTATCTTCAATATAATCCCCAATCAGGGTTTCATGAAGCAGTCATGTAGGATGTGGGCTTTGAAGATTCATCTGTAAGGATGATGAAAAGGTGATTTTACACCGGACAGATTGATAGGACTTATGACCTTGAAATTCCAATTCAATTCTGAGAGACTCCCTGCCTGATTATACTTACTTAATAGAATTCTCCTATTTATTAAGGCCTCCTAGATTTCTTATCTTCCTAATGCCTTTCTTCCCATATAAACTAATGGAATGCTCTGAAAAACTAAAAATTTGAAGTAAGTAAATTTTATCATACAGCATGAACTTGAAGGCAGCCACAGTAATGCAGTGTTGAAAACCAAACTTAATGAAGGGTGTATGGAGTTCGTTTGTAACTACAACTTCTTGGAGGGCTACCATTTAGAATTACCTGCTGGACTGATTCCTAGTGCCATAAAAAGAAAAGAAAATGTAGTGGGCATTTGGCTGGGTTTTGATGCTTCACAGCCATTCCTGCCCCGTGAGGTAACAGGACTCTAATTTCCTAATTTTTCTCTGCCTTACAGTCCTGACAACACATCCTATCTCCCAAAACCTCCTTAGGATTGCAGATTATGTGTTCTCAGATGGTGCTCTAAAGTAAAAATGCAGGACTCAAGCCTGACCAATCAGAACACCATATTTCCTTAACCACAGGGATTGACTGGTTGCACACGGCCCAAAACACCAGATGATGGAAATTGACGAGCATATTCTAAAATTTTTCAAGAACAATTTGAAAGAGCAGTTCAGTGAGGCAGAACTTGTTCTCCTAGCAATTAATACCCTATAAATCTGTAGTAATTTGAATAGTGTGATATTGGTTAAGGCAGCAGTCCCCAACCTTTTTGGCACTAGGGACCAGTTTCATGGAAGACAATTTTTCCATGGATGGGGTGAGTGGGGTATAGGTGCAGCTCTGGTGGTGATGTGAGCCATGGGGAGCAGCCGTAAGGCTGTAAATACAGATGAAGCTTCCCTTGCTCCACCCACTGCTCCCACTGCTCGCTCCCTGCTGTGCGGTCCCTCCCCTGACAAGTTTCATGGAAGAGGTGGAGGCAGAGTTCTGTGGTCTAGTCCCTAACAGGCCATGGACCAGTACCAGGGTTAGGACCACAGAGTTAAGGAATAATCAGATTGACCAATGGAGCAACATAAACAGAACAGTCCATAAACAGAAACAAACATATGGATTTATTTTTGGTTTTTTTTAGGCATTTTACAGGGATACAAATATTTAGGTTATATATATTGCCTTTGCCCCACCCAAGTCAGACCTTCAATCATGTATATTTGTAAGGATATTATTTAAAAATTAGTGATGAAAACAAAACTAATAAAATAAAAAATAGAAGATTTCATAAGTAATATTGGAAAAATTGTCTATCTATTTGGGAAAATAAAAGTTAGATCCCTACTATATACTAGTCCAAAACTGAATTCTAGACAGTTTAAAATACTAAGTGTAAAATCATATAAAATAGTGATATTCAAATTATTGCTTCCTATTTATATGGTGTGCTTTTAAAACTCCCTGGATCAATTACTTATTAATTAAGTGAGAATCTGTGGAAGTGGAACTTAAGTGTCAGTAGTTTTGAAGCTTCTCTGGTGTCTCTGTTGCTATCAGAGTTTGAGAACTATTTCTGGTTAATAGAAAAACTTGCACCTGAGCTTTCTAGAAGTTAAAGCAAAGAAATGGTTAACAATAGTTGACAAAGTTTTCATTCAAAAACAAAAGTTAAATATTCAGAAGATTGACCACTCTTCCTGGTGTTGAAAATAAAGAACAATGTCCCCATTTAAAAACGTCATAATTTAACGGCACATTCTAAAATCTTGTTAATTAAGAGTGGCTTTGTAATACTAATGCCTATGCTAGTTGTGCTTTTCCACCCTTAAATCTCATCAGAAGGTTGATAATTGCCTGGACACAGAGGTATCAGAGAAATCACTGGAAATAATTCACATTTTTCCTATAAATAGCCAGAATAGCTACCTATTTGAATGGATAGTGGCTTCACCAACATCAAAAATAGCTCACTTAGTGTTATGTGTTTGTACCACTGTATTTACCAGTTCTCCATGTTTATTAGCATTGGATGCACCTGACCCTGGAGCCCTAAGGCTGATGTTTTGGACTTTAAGTATCCAGACAATTTCTTATAGCTAACTATAGATCATGCAATCCTTTTATCCTGAGCTTAAACGTAATTTCTCAGTCTTTCCATCATAAGCTCTAGACTGTCACTATTAAATAATTATAATAGAATTGACATAAAAACTGAAATGTGTCTGTCCTGCCTGTTCTAGACACCTACAGGAATTCTCTATTTCATTGTGACCACAGGGAGGGAGCCACACTCAGTGGGTAATCTAGTAGGAAAAGGGTACCAGAAATATGGGCTGAACCTCTGAAACAGGAGGGATGCTGGGAAGAAGATGATGTAGCAGGAATTAATATCTACATCTCAGGCTGAGGCCACAGAAAGAAGAAACCAGATGTCAAGAACTGCAAAGGGTCTGAGATTTAACCCCACTCGCTAGCCGACAAGTCCCCCTGCTACTTTCAGAGATGATCTCAGAAGACATGAGACTCTTGGATCAGAGACAATGGACTTTATTATTAGAGCAGAGGAGGCAGCATGAGCTTCATGTTCTCATCAGTTGTTCTTGTCACTCCAGTCCCACAGGGAGGGGTAGGGTAGGGGTGTGTGGAGGGAGATGCCACACACACAGTATGTTTTGTGCCAAAGCTGAGGAACCCCACTTATAAAATGCCCAATCTATGCAGAGAGCTGCAACTTATCCAAACTTTGCCCTGGAGGGAGACTTTATCATTATTATACTGCCCTCTGTCATGGAGGGGGAGACTACCTCTATCTTCCAAGGATGTTTGCTATAAAACATTCTTAGAAAGATAGCTCAAGGACATGCAGAAGTGCTGTGGAATAATATTTTTCAATACGAGGAACTGGAGGTAGCAGATAGGACTCCAGAGTACAACATGGAAAAAACCAGAAGACAAAAGATTAAATTAAATCAGCAGCCAGTATTAGAATACCAGTTTTCCACTTCAGATGACTAGTGAAGAGGATTTCCAGTTAGAGAAATAATGTATGAACCTCAGATGCAATGGGAATTTCCTCTGTCCATGTTAATTTAATGTCCACACTCAAGAACTAGACTCATCATAGGTCTCTAAAGGTAAAACCAAAGTGTTACTCAGGATGCTACATTTTTACCTGCTGCAAAAAAATTAAATGGTTTTGCTTCCCAAAAGCACTTCTATTTTCCTTCTCATTATGGATTTCATTATAGGTGTACAACCCACTAAGAAATAGCCAAAGGATATAATTATTATCTGATGCCTTGCAACTCCAATTAAATTAGTCACTTTAAGAATGTTGAAGCACTCGGGGAAATTCCCTGACACTAAATGGCTCTGACATTTTCAGCAGTCTTGGTTAGTTCAGATTTGCACAGAGAACAGCTTGAGAGGTGAGGGTATAAAGATGTGCTGACTGTAAGTCACGGAATCTGAGGAAAATGAAACACATTTAATTTCTGCTCACCTTGAGAGACAGCCAATGAGTAGTCCTCTCCCTCCTCTAGCAGGAAAAGTGATAGGAAGGGAAAGTGAAAGGATGGACACTTGGAGCCCTCCCATAAGCTTGCATGAATTTTCTTCTTTTCCAGAGCTGCCCTTGATGATTTGGAGATATATTCGGCTAACTAACTGTGTGTGAAATCTTAGTCAAAGCCCTCCCTTGCTTTGAATCTCCGTTTCCTCCTTGATAAAATGATTGGATATTCACTAGTTCTATGGTGTTTAAAATATATCTTTGGGAAGTGTGCACTTCCAAGAGAATCTTTATGGACAACTTGGTGGGAGATAGAGGAATGGGTTAAAGAGAAAGGCCAAGAAGCCAGACTTCAGCTCTCCCTTCAAGCATAAAGGAAAACTCCCTTGGGAGACCAACTGGACTCACTCGGAGATTCAGACAGAAAACTGAAAGGTGCCCAACTAGTTCCCACACTGGGAAATGGCTTATATATGCTTTAATAGGAAATGAATTGGATTTAGTGCTGTCTCCTTCTTGCTCATTTGTCCCTGTTGAGAGGGAACTTGGGGACAGATAATAGGGAGATAGAGCCATCTCTGGGGATGAGTCCCTCAGATTAATTAACTTAGGGAGCTCTTCTGAGCTAGGAGATGGCTTACAGGGATAGAGGAAAGAAAGTAGGAACACAAATGCCCCAAGACTCATCCATGGACAGTCTGCCTTGGGCACCTCACCACTAAAGCAAAGCAGGTGACACATTCCCTCATCATTTGTACATGACATCTGACCTTCTCTTCTGTTCTAGATCCTCATTTTAGTTAATGTTTTCTCCCTTCAGTTCACCTCGGGGCAGGAAGGAAAGCCTGGAAGCACACTTGGTACAACCTGTGAGTTCTGGGCCACCAGCAGCCGGCTCAACTCCCAGCTGCCACGCTGACTCTGAATGGACGCAAACTTGTGTTTTTCATTCTCCTGTAATTCTTTTCTGAGGTTTTCTGAGGCGGTCTGGACTTCATTTGGGAGTTGAGAAGATATTTTGGTTTGTCCACAGGTGCAATACAAATAGCATATTTAGGGCCCTGGAAAGAAAGAGTGTCCACATTCAGAGCTCCGCCCTATGAGCCGCAGTCTACGGGATGGTCAGCGTGTGAATAGCCAGGGTCAGCCAGGCCCCTGCGGGCCAGAAGACAGAGCGGAGCCTTCAATTCCTCAGGCTACGTGAGGATAGAGAACTCAGAAATAAAGGTAATAACAGTGTGTCCAAAGTGTCAAAAACAACTTCAAAATTAATCTGGAAACATTCTAATTGGCTTTTATACAGAGAAAAGTTTCACCCAGAACATGCTATTTATCCTGAAAGAGAAATATGATATGCTGTCAATTGTCATGCTATAAATAGTACAGCAACTGCTAATGAAGAAAAACCCCAAGAAGTAGATTTCTGTGAAAAATTTCTCAAAAATCCACATCCTGCCAGCTTAAATCTTCAGATACCCTGGCTTGTGGGTTATGCTAGTGTATCTTTGTTAGGGCCTGACTTAGGAATCTTAATTTTGGTGTGGAAATAATGGAAGGGTGGCAAAAGTATACCATATAGGGAACAATACATAGACTTGGGGTTTTTGAGAGGGCTTTTAACTTTGGAATAATTCACCTGGAGGGAAAGAAGGATTCAAAATCAGGTTAGAACACCTGTGAGATATAGCGAGTGCCCAGTACTTCTTCCCATCACTCATGACACATACAACACTCACTGAATGTCTTAATTTGGCAAAATGGGGCCTGTATCCTATTTTTACTACTTTACTACAAGAGTTTGCTAAGTATGTATTATACAAAGATCTTAATTTGCATTTGCCGTGACAGAATTTCACGGAGAGAAATAGAAGGTAGAAGAGAAGCCTTGTGTATTTGAATGCCTATTCTCAAAGAATCAGTGAAATAGAGACTAAAATGGTTGCATGTTTTTCCATCTACTCAGCCAGGAAGATCTAAAATGATAAAAATTTAGTAGCATGTCCTCTACCTTCAGAGTTGCCATTGCAGTCCCACATTAGGCAGGATATGTAATTTGAGTTCTTTATTGAATGATTGTTGCCAATAAATATTGACTAAATAAATGAAGCAGACAGGTGATTTTAGAAAGAGGTCCAGCATTTCCTGAGTCAAATCAACAGTCCTTTCCCAAAGGCTGAAAACGTGAGCCTGACTTCACATGAGAATCTTTTCTTAATGTGATATCTTTTAGGACAGCAGTCCCCAACATTTTTGGCACCAGGGACTGCTTTCAAGGAAGGCAATTTTTCCATGGATGGGGAGCCAGGGTGGAGGGTGAGCCATGGGGTGCGGCTGTAAATACAGATGAAGCTTCGCTTGCTCCCACGCTGCTGACCCCCTGCTGTGCCACCCTGCTACTAACAGGTCACAGACCAGACTGGTACTGGTCCATGGCCTGGGAGTTGGAAATACAGTTTTAGGGAATATTCATCCCATAGCACTGTACCCAAAGACTCTGATATAGCCAAGGCAACAATCTCTTACTCCCTTATACCTGTTAGCAATGAGAGGCCCACTTCAGGCAACTTGGAGTTTGAAATTATAAAGTGTAGTAGTCAGGGGAACAGGTGTTCTTTTATAGGGAGATAAGATATTTAGAAAGACATATACTATTGGTGGGAAATACCACCCATATTTGTGATTTAAAACTATGTACAGGCATGATTACATGATTACGTATATTGGAAAAAAATCTGTGTCTAATGTTAGTAGAAATAGAATATATAGAATAAGTGGCTTTAGAAGAACTGGGTTTCATTAGTAATATATATAACCAAGATAGGGAACAGAAAGACAAAAGTATGGATCTTCTAAAAAAGAGAAATAAACCAGAACCTAGAAGGAATTTAGCCAAGAAGAATAGAGATTCTGTCTAGAATTCAGCCGTACAGAAATCACTACTGCTTGTTCTGACTGCAGCAACACCTTCCAAACTAATAATATTATCTGAAGAAAATCACAGGAAAATGAAGGAATTAATATTCAGAGAAGGAATGATGTGTGGACCAGTGGAACCTCACCCTGGAGAAGGTCTTGAGATGAAACTTCAGAAGGCTTAGTAAAGACAAAGAATTGATCTCACATGGGATAATCCTTGGGTCATAAATGAAAAGTTTGTCAGTATTCTGCAAGCTCCAGAGAGTCTTGGAAATGATAGTAGCCCTGTCCTTTATACTTAGAGTATCAAGGTGAATAAATTCAGTGTGCAACTACATTGTACCATTCGTTCTACCAGGTGGCATTGCTTTCTGGGAGAGAGGATAACGGCTTTTGTAAATTGGGAACTGAGTCAGCTTGCAGCCGAAGTGCCTTCCTTGCCCCTGGCTGCCATCAAGGACTTTGGAAGACCCTCCCTGAGAGTGACTAGGAAGTGAGGACAGAAGATCTTAGAATGTCACTATGACTGCTACACTATGATGGCACAGTGAAGAATGAGTAGGTCTCTCAAGTTTCATCTTTCCTAGCAGCAGATCTGAAATGATCTGATGTTTTGAAAGATGAGTGAGGTTAGGCTGAAAGAATTTGTTTTAGTTCATACTGGAGCAAAATCTGGGCCTCATGCTCCTATCTTCACAGACTCATTGCCTGCGCATGAACAGTGTATAATCCCCATGTGAGTCTACCAGTGGCCAATGGACCTACTAACAGCTATGGAAGTAAGACAGGAATAATGGGAAAACATGAAAACATCATTAGCTAATTGTGATTATCTCCATGGGTAATATGAGCAGGTATTCTCTGTGAAGTCATGAGATCTGGGTTCTGTTTCCACTTCCACACACAAACATCAGTATCTACAACAAAGCACTGATGGCTTCTATCTGTGTTAAGCAGATGTTAAGAAACATTCTGGAAGGGAGGGAGGGTTTTTTCCTAGGCTATGTAGAATCTCTGAAAGGTGGAGCTTCCACTTTATCACTGTGCTCCCCTGGTGTGCTGTGCCCGCTGCTTTCATGACAGGCATTTATTTTGCTGTGGCATCCGTAGCTGCAGACAGGCCTGTGGCCCGGGGCAGCAGCTTATTCACCCATCTGCACTGCACCTGCTGGTATCAATGCTAAGACCTAGTAGCTACTTAATAATGACTTGTATCCATTTTTGTTGGTCCCCAAAAGTTGAATATTGGCAATTTTATTTTCATCCAATCCAACTTAAATGCCATGTTTACTTGCTAAAAAAAAAAAAGAAAAAGAAAAAGAAAAGAAAATCCAATTCCATTAGTTTTTATTTAATTTTGTTGATACATAGGAGGCTTTGCAGTCTAGAGAAAAGAACCTGGCTTTGGAAGTCAACCCACCATCTGGATTTGAATCTTTGTCCCTCAAAATCTTTAGCTGAGGAACTTGAGAAAGTCACTAAACCTCTGTGATTTTCAATGCTTACATTGTAAAATGGGGATGATAACATCTAGTATTAGCTTCCTTTCATGATTGTACAGTGATAAAAATGAAGTCATGTATATTAAGAAGCTTAGTAAGCTGGAGAGAACTATGAGAACCTGTGGTGTCTCTAATGCCAATTTATAAATATGATTATTTCTTATATACTCAAATATTGTCTTCATTGGAGGAAAGAGCAGGATTCTCAACTACAAAAGTGGTTCAGTTCTGGCTGCAGATCTGTGTCTGAGGTTATCTGCAAGGCAAAGGCTTAAAATTATCCCAAAATCAAACGAGTGGCTATATTCAATGATCATTAAGAAAGTAAATATTAAAGAAGGATGCATTAAGTGATTTTTTTAAAACTGAAAAAACAATATCTGCTTTATCACTTGCAAACTAAGAAAACACATCAACATTATTTTTCACACCTAGTGAGTGATGGGGTTCATTTTGTTATTTTGAGCCACCACAACTTAATTATGAACTATAGGCAGTACCGAAAAAGACAAAATACAATTCTATCCATTTTAATCTGTATTTTTATTCATTCCTTCTTTAATCATTTGCTTCATTGAGCATTTGCATGGTTAATTTCACTGAATTATTTTAACTACTGAATAGTGGGCTTTTATCTGGACTTTTAAAAGTTCCTCATTAGAAAACACTTATGTGTTTAAAATAGACTTCAGTTGTGGCCAGAAACCCTTATAAAACAGTTAAACAGCATGGACTTCAAGTTGGAAAGCAAGACTTTGGGATCATTTTAAAATTTAGAGTGCTCTTTTCTAAAATGCATACAGGCAGTGCCCACTTTGGCAGCCTCCACCAGGTCATTTTATCTGCTATTCCCATATGTGTGCATCCTTTGGAGGTAGCCTTGGTGTGCAGTGCCATTCATGACTTCTCTACTGAGAAATCACATAAGAAAAAGCACTCATCATTGTCTCACATGCCGGGGAGGACACTGCTGGTCATGAATATGGAAAGGAATGCCAAGAACAAGGTGACCTATCAGGGAGAAAGAGAAAGGTCTGAGTTGAACAGTGATTGCAAAATGGGGAGAATATAGTAACCGGGTAGCAGCATGATACAGAAAGAAAAATGAGGAAAAGAAAACAACTTTGGATGTAGACTTACTAGAAATAAGATCTTAGGAAAATTATTTACCTTCTCTGAGCCACCATTTTATTATTATTAAATGAGAATAATAGCAACTATCTCTTGGGATTGTTATGAGAGTTAAATGAATTGACACATGTCAGATTAAATTGGTTCTTGCTATAGGGCTCATCTCTTTTGTTTTTCTCCTCTTCAAGGCAGGTGGGAAATTAAAATTAGAGAATATAATAAACCCTGATGGAGGTGTACACAGTGCCAAAAAGATTTTGCAGGTCGGACTGCAGACTCCTACAATGCTTGGCCTTTCTGGACCATTATTAGGATCGGGGGATACCTCCTGACCCTCATTCCAAGACCAAGTTGATTTGATATCTTGCCTGCTGTTTCCTCCTTCCCTGTGGCACATCAAGAAGGAAATTTAGCTGAGGAAAAGGGATATCTGATCCATTGAGCCAGGCATTCCCCAAAATAGCTCTCTCCATCAATCTCTATAAGGTTGACTGGTAGAAAGGCATTCAAAGCTGGAGCTACCTGTAGGTGTCTATGATGAAGAGGAGCGAAACGGTGCCCAGATGAAAGGGAAGAGGGACAGGAGAGGTCAGGCAATGGCCACCACAATCTGACGGCCATCAGGACTTTAGGGGAGACTGAGTTGCTAAATGGAGGTGTGGCTAGGTGGGTCCTCTTTAGTTCTCTTTATCTACAATCTGGAAGAACCAGAGATACTGTTGCATACACTAGGCCTGATGAAAGTTATTTCTAAGTCACAGGAAGTAGATTTTTTTATGGGTCAAAAATATCACTTCAAGGCCAGGAGCAATGGTTTACCCCTGTAATCCCAGCATTATGGGAGGCAGAGGCAGGAGGATTGTTTCAGGCTAGGAGTCCAAGGCCAGTCTAGGCAACACAGCAAGACCCCATCTCTACAAAAATAAAAAATTAGCCAGGTATAGTGGCATGCACCGATAGTCCTACTACTCAGGAGGCTGAAGCTGGAGGATCACTTGAGCCTAATAATTCGAAGTTATAATGAGCTATGATTGCACCACTGCACTCCAGCCTGGATGACAGAGTGAGAGACTCTTTCTCTAAAAAATAAATAAATAAATAAATAAAATAAATCACATCAGCTTGGAATCTAAGAAAATAAGATAAGCTGTTAGAATGAGGGAATGAGTAATTCTGAGGTTACACACCAGAGAGTGTCAAAGTCTAACCTCTAACCAGCTTCAGACTCTACTCAGTTTTTCGGGGCCCACCCAAGCATGCTTCAGTAAGTGAACCCACCATTGACCTACACCACTCTCAGCCATTGTTTCCAGGCCTCTATCTGTCCTCAGCGAATCTTGAATTAGGGAACTATTTACCTATTACTTTTCTAAAATCTGCATAACATCACAATGTTCCAGTGACAGAAATTACAACAGAATTCTCCACTCCATACAATCCGCTGCTCTGATACCTACATCGTATTTGTTACATTTGTCTTCTATCATTTAGTCTTGTTCCTTCAATAATTGCTTTAGAAAGAGGGAAGAACAAAATGATATTAAAAAATCTGGAATCTTAGAAATATTGAATTACAAAAGCTTCAGCAAAACTTTCATTCCGGATGTCAATCAATTCCAATAGAATTCTATTTGAAGTATCCTTTTTCCCCCAAGGAAAAATATTTGACATTTATGATTATTTTGCAAGTATGAAAACAATCTATGATAGGGTCATAACTTGTAAGAAAAAAAGTTTTCCAGTGTCTTTAGATGAGCCCAGACACAGAATAAAGGCCTTAAACTTGAAATTTTCTTTAAATT
>VSMD01013747.1:0-55385 GCA_008750895.1 Mirza zaza | reverse complement strand
AATTAGCAGGGCATGGTGGTGCACCTGTAGTCCCAGCTACTAGGGAGGCTGAGGCAGGAGGATTGCTTGAGCCCAGCCAGGAGTTTGAAGTAGCTGTGAGCTATGATGACACCACTGTACTTTAGCCAGGGCAACAGAGCAAGACACTGTCTCAATATAATAATAATAACATTTTTCATAGGGTTCTTGTGAAGATTAAATGAGCTAATACATATAAAATTTTTAGAGCCCTTCTTGGTAAATGCCAAATAAACCTTAGTGGGTATTGTTACCTTTGGGCTGTGGTTGCCAAATTCCACAGGCATAATTCAGGGCCTGCCTTCTGATGGAAAGATAACTGTGTGATTGTATATAGGTCTCTGGTCCTCTCTGGCCCTCAGTTTCTCAATCTGCCAACTGGGCCCAAGAACACCTGTGTTGCATGCCTTGGAATATTGTTGGAAGATCTGACTGAGGACTTGCCTCTCAAGAGCTGGACACGTAATGCTTTACTGCCTCTCTTCTGGCTTTATGGGTCTCAGATTCTAAAGACAGTCCGGGAAGTATTCCTGGAGGAAGGGCACCAAAGCCAAGACTTGCGAGCAGTTGGAGTTAGCCGTCTGGGGGTAAGGAGGAGGGTGCCCCAGGCAGAGCGAACAGGGCGTGCAGAGGCCAGGGGAGGGGCGTTGAGGTCTGGGGGAACTAGTGCAGCTGGACACAGATGGGGGCAGAGGGAGACAGGAGACAGGAAGCAGGAGCCTGAAAATGAGACCAGATGAGAAGCATCCCAGACACCCCAGCCCACGGAAGTCTCTACCTCCACTGAAATTTCCTGCTCTTCTTTCCATGTACCTCTTTTCTATTGTTGTTTGAATTCCAAGCCCTCCCTGGGAAAAACTAGAATGTAAACCCTGTGTGGGGTAGGGGCTTTGGAAGCCTTTTCTCTAAGCCTTGGTGTCTGGGGGATAAAATAGGAGCAATAGCAGTACCACCCCCTATGGTTTTGTGCTAGTGTCAGGGTTGATGGCTGTGTTGCCCAGAGCCCAGTTCCATCTTTCTGTTCTGCTGTTTGGAGGGCTGGTTCATCCCTTCGTAGTCCTGGGATGGCAGCAGAAGCTCCAAGCATCCCCACTCTCCAGCTGCATAGACTCAAGAGAAGGGGGAGGTGTCCCTTCAGGCCTGTGTATTTTAAATTCTTAATTGAAGCATAACCCACATAAAGAAAAGTGTGCAAAAGTAAGTGTGCAGCTCAGTGCTTCCCTGTAACGAGCACCAGATCAAAAAGTGTCTTTTGCCCAACATTACATTGGTGTGATGTACCCTGTGGTTGTGGGTAGCTGCAGTATGTTAATTCTCAGTGCTGTGTAGTATCCCAGTGTACACATACACCACAGTTTATCTATCTAATCTTCTGTTGAGGAACTGTCGATTGCTTTCAGTTTTTGGCTATTATAAATAGTGCTTCTATGAATATTCTTACACACATCTTTTGGTGAACATTAAGAATGTATTTCTGTTAGGTAACACCTGGAAGTGGGATTATTGGGTCAGAGTATGCATATATTCAGTTTTAGTAGCAACCCAGGCATTAGGCTTTTAAAACACTTTATTATGAAAATTTTCAAGCATATGGAAAAGTTGAAAGAATAATAGTGAGCACCTGTATATCCACCGCCTGGATTCTACTGTTAGCATTTTACTATACTTGCTTTATCCTATCTCGAAACCAGCCTGAGCAAGAGTGAGACCCGTCTCCCTGGATCCAGAGTGTATCCAGATACACAGAGTGTACATCCAGAGTGTATCCATCAATTCGTGTATCCGTCCATTCATCCTTTTTTTTTTTTTTGTCCAGCATCTATTTATAAAAGCAGATACTTTCTAATTTTTTTTTTTTTTTTGAGGCAGAGTCTCGCTTTGTTGCCCAGGCTAGAGTGAGTGCCTTGGTGTCAGCCTAGCCTCACAGCACCCTCAAACTCCTGGGCTCAAGCGATCCTCCTGCCTCAGCCTCCCAAGTAGCTGGGACTACAGGCATGAGCCACTTTGCCCGGCTAATTTTTTCTTCTATATGTATTATTTGGCCAATTAATTTCTTTCTATTTATAGTACAGATGGGCCTTGCTCTCGCTCAGGCTGGTTTTGAGCTCCTGACCTGGAGCAATCCACCCCCCTCCGCCTCCCAGAGTGCTAGGGTTACAGGCGTGAGCCACCGGCCCGCCTACGCTTTCTAATTTTACTCCCAAAGTCTGGCCCTCACACCTCATTGGTCATAATTGCACCCACGCCCATGACTCCACCAATCACTAACCAAGGGATAGAGTCACGTGACTGACTTAGACCAGTCAGAACTCAGCTCTGGAGCTGGGGCAGAGCCCTGCCCCACCGCGGCTCGAGGTTGCCTGACACGTGACCAAGATCAGCGTTTGGGCTTGGGGAAGACGGGGGAGGAGCGGCTGGTGCTTCTCGAGCTCTGTCTCTCCGGAGGACACCTGGCAGGCAAGAGAATGGGCTGTGTGGGCGCTGGGCCTCCCAAGGAAAGGCAGTGTCGCCTGTACAGCCACGAGTGGGAACGAACGGCTGGCTTCTCGGCCGGGGCGAAGCGGGGAGGGTCTGCTCCGTCCCTCAGGGTGTGAAGGGGCCGGCCAGGGAGCTGTAGCTCGCCCCCGCCGGGGCCCTCCCGCCTTGGGGTGCCGCTGTCACCTTGGAAGAGGCAGGGCTGTGCGCGTGCGCGTGACACGCGTGCCCCAGCACGGGGAGCTCAGTAACTGCTCCTGGTTTTAGGCCCCTCGCCAGCAAGCCCGGGAGAGGACACCGCGGGCGCGACCTCGGCGCTTTCTAGGGCTCCGTGCCCCTGCGCCGGCGAGCCGGCACCTCCCGCGCGCTCTCCCGCGAAGCAGGGCCTGGGAGGAGGGCTCTGGAGCCGCGGCCCCGCGGCGGCCACGACAGCCTCCCGCGCGCCCAGGCCCGCGAGGGCTCCCGGCGGTCTGAGCACCCGGATGTGCACAGGCAGGCGCATGCGCCGTTGCGGGCCCGCGCCTCCCAGCCCTCACGCCCGGCGGCCCTTCGCCCGCGGAGGGCTCCAGCGCCGCGAGCCCGGCGCGCTGAGGCGGGGCCGGCGGTTCTGACCCCGAGCCACGGCCAGGAAGGTCTGGGGACGTTCCGTCGGCTCTCTGCCGGGTGTGCTTGTTTACGTTTGCTCGTTCCTTTCTCCGGGGAGCCCTGCTTCGTCCGCCGTGCGCGCCCGCGCTCTCACGCATCCGCCGCTTCGGTCCCAGAGCTGCTGCGCTCGGCCGCGGGCCCGGGCTCTGCGGGGCCTGTCCCCGGGCCGGGCTAGCGGGGCTGAGGGCGGGAGACCGCCGCGGGCTCTGCGGGGCCTGTCCCCGGGCCGGGCTCGCGGGGCTGAGGGCGGGAGACCGCCGCGGGCTCTGCGGGGCCTGTCCCCGGGCCCGGGCTAGCGGGGCTGAGGGCGGGAGACCGCCGCAGGCTCTGCGGGGCCTGTCCCCGGGCCGGGCTAGCGGGGCTGAGGGCGGGAGACCGCCGCAGGCTCTGCGGGGCCTGTCCCTGGGCCCGGGCTAGCGGGGCTGAGGGCGGGAGGCCGCCGCAGGCTCGGGCTCTGCGGGGCCTGTCCCCGGGCCGGGCTAGCGGGGCTGAGGGCGGGAGGCCGCCGCAGGCTCGGGCTCTGCGGGGCCTGTCCCCGGGCCGGGCTAGCGGGGCTGAGGGCGGGAGGCCGCCGCAGGGCGCGCTAAGCCGGGCTGGGCGAGTCCGGGGCCTCCGGGGCACGGGGCGGTGGTGGGGTAGGGGCACACCCCAGAAGGCTCTAGAAGTGAGAGCAGGAGTTTAGCAAGCAGACCAGAGGGTGGGGAAGGGCGCCCTTGGCAGAGGCAAAGCCAGAGACGAGAACAGCGAGAAGAGTGTGCGGGGCAGCTGCACGGGCGGAGGTCGGAGGCCAGATCAGACAGGGCCTGGCAGGGCGCGGCGAGGAGTTGGACTCGAGTCCCGATCCCCGCTGCAGCGGGAGGGCGGCAGGGCTCTCAGCGGCCGTCTCCCTGCCTGCCGTGCTCCTTAGAAGGAGCTCTCCGGCTGTGTGGAGGATGGGTAGGGAGGTCCAGAGTGGGGAGGCCCTGCAGCCACCGGGCGGACTGGCACGGGCCAGTCCACATGGCGGGGGCCTGGCAGGGGGGTGCAGGGAAGAGGCCTGAGTCGAGATATTCTGGGGGCGGGGGAGCACCCCCGGGTGAGAGTCCCACATCACAGGCCCCGCGGGGGTCTGGAGAGGGGGAGCAGGGATCCGGCGGAGGTCGAGATGTGATTCTGAATGTCCCAGTTGGCTCCCAAGCCCCAGATGGGGCCAGCTGCAGGCCCCACGTGACCACTGTTAGCGTGATTGGGGGTCGGCTCCCTCCTTTAAATAAAGTCTAATGAGGCCATTGTTTTGTTGCAAAGCTTCAGCTTAAAAATACTCTAAGTGCAAGGGCCAATTTTTAAAATGAATGTTTTAATGGGCCAGGACTTGGCAACATGCCCTTGGGGAAATGTTACTCTTGGGGTGGGGTGAGGTGGAGTGAGGAAAGAGCACAAACGCAAGCACTGGTCTCCAGCTACCCGGTGTCCCAAGTCTCTTCTCCCATTGGACCAACGCAGAAACCATCTGCTGCCAGGAGAATCATAAAATCAGCTCTTCCCAGGTGTATAGTCACCTTTCTCTCGCCCTGGCAGGGTACGGTTCTTTGCTTACACACCTCCAGGGACAGGGAGCTCACTCACTACCGAGGCAGCTCATTCATGGGAACATCTAGTTGCTTAGGTTGTACTGGAGCCTGTATCCTGGAGGACCCCTCTTACCCCTTACACATGCCTTTGGCCCCTCTGGGGTGATGGAATACTCTGCATCCTCTGCCTTCATCCCGTCATTTACTCTGTGTTTTTTAAAGCAAGTCATGTCATATTTCAGTAAGCATCATTTTTTCATCCATTAAGTGTAATTAGACCTACCCTATGGGTTTTTGGAGGTATTAATGACAGAGGTTAGGCAGGGCTTAGGCAGCTGGTGTGTATTGCAAAGCGCTGGCTCTGCTCTCGGGAATAGGAAGCCAAAGGCGGATCCATTTTGAGCATTGGCATTTGGCAAACATTGTGTGCCAGGACTGGGCACACAAAGACAAATGAGACAGTTTTTCCCCACATCATCCAGCCCTGAAGAAGCCCATTGGCCGTGTGGGGGGAGAGGAAGCAAACAGTGGGAGGCATGCGGTGCCAGGGCACTCAGGGGCCTGGGAGGGAGCTTGAGGGAGCCTGGGAAGGATGGGCAGGCCCAGGGCTTGCTGGAGGTGGCTTCCCCACTGGGACCTGAGGAAGGATTTGCTGGGAGAGTAGGGGCAGTTGCAGGACGGGCACATGCCAGTGGGAGGGGTCCTGCTACAAACCAGAGCCCGTGTGTGTCCTTCCCATCCTACCACTGGGGGGCACCCCACCCCCGTATGGCTGCCATCAAACAAAGGCGACAGGCAGCTTCTTCCTAGATCATTTGCATGTTTATTTGTGTGATTCCAGGCTTGGAAGTTGCAAAACTAGTATAAAGAGTTTCTGTATATACTCTTCACCCAGATTCCCCAAATGTTATTTTTCCACATTTGCTGGCTTTATCATTCTCTCTTGTTCTCTCACTCACTCTCTCCCTCCACACACACGACGTATGTATATATTGTATTATTTTTTTCTGAATCATTTGGGAATAAGTTGCAGACATGTTACCTCTTTACCCTGAATATTTCAGCATGCATTTTCTAAATGCAAGGACATTCTCCTATATAATCATAGTGTATTGATCAAAATCAGGTGATTAACACTGATACAATATTATTATCTCATCTGCATATCTTATTCAAATTTCACCTATTTTTTCACTAATGCCCTTTATAGCAAAAGGAAAAAAAATGTTTCTCTGGTCCAGGATCCAGTTCAGGATCACGCTTTGTATTCGGTTGTCATATTTCTTTAAGCTGACCAATTCTTTAATCGTTGTTTCTTGCAACCTTGACATTTTTCAAGATAATAGGCCAGTGGTTTTGTAAACTGTCCCTCAATGTGGGTTCCTAGATTGTTTTAAACAGTGTTTCTTGATGTGATGGGAGGCTGATTTTCTCCATTGGGAAGACTTAGGGTGCTCGCTCATTAGGATGTTTTTCTGGGCATGAGCCCAGACTTCCTGCACCTGAGTGTCTGGGGGGGGGCTGGGGATCAGCTTTTCATCCAGCACTTTCTGATTCTCATGTGCACTGATTGAAAGCTTTCTTCTTCTGAAGATGCAGGTAGGGTTCTGTGCTCTGGGGCTCTGGGCTGGTGCTTGAAGCGTGGTCCTGTGAATGCCATCTGTGCACCTCTACTCTGAAGTCCCTGCAGGTCACTGAGGCAGTGGAGACCCTTCCCTCCTCCAGAGGGGCTGGCAGAAAAGCGGGGGCTGATTTTTGAGGCTCCAGCAGGAAAGGGCAAGAGCCCTCCCATGTCCATGCCGTGGGCTTTCCTGATCCACTCTTGCCTTAATTCTGCCTGGCTTTAGATCTTTGCCTTGTGCCCTGTGCTGCGTCAATGCCCATGGAGGCCACTGCGGTGTAGTAGAAAGATGTGGGCTTAGGCATCCGGTCCTATGACTTGCAGCTGTGTGGCCCTGAGGGAGTTGCTTTCCCTCTCTGAGCCTGAGGAATACTCTTCTATAAATGGAAACCCCTGCAAGTTTTGCAGGTTTGTGGTAGGGAGTAAACAGTATTCTACGAGAACATACTGGGTACGTAGAAAGCATGTGGGAAATGTGGATGTCCTTTCCTTGTCCCTGCATTCCTGTAATTTGGAGAACTGCTACGTGAAGTGCAGATGACCAGTGACCTCCAGCTGCAGTGCCTTTGGGATCCACCACAGTGTTGGGCCAAGTTCACACTCTCCCTGGCAGCTCCTAGTCAAGGCCTGAGCACAGCGGAGTTATTGGGGCAGGACATTTTTCCAGTGTGGAACTCTTCTGATGATAGCCTTGCTCGGGGCTCCCGCAGTCTGGCCGCCACTGTCCCAGTGCTTCGCTGTGGCCTGAGGCTCTTCCTACCCTCACTTCCTTCCTTCCCCTCCTCTTTCCACAGGCGTCTGACCCCCAGCGCCCCTGCCAATCCCTGCCTCTCTCCACTTCATTGTTTAAAGGCATTTCCCCAATAGCTGGAAGAGAAGATTTGAAATGTTTCCAACACAAAGAAGAAATAAATTCTTGAAGGGATGGATATGTTAAATACCCTGATTTGAGCATTACACATTGTATCAAAATATCACATGTACCCCATAAAAAGGTATAGTTATTATGTATTGATAAGATTTTTTTTAAAAAAAGGTGTTTACTCCAACAAACTCTTGCACTTCTGCCTCTGTGTTGGCATCTGCTTCCTGGCAAACCTGAAATGACACCAGCCTCAAGTAAACGCCAAGAATTCTCTGGAGAACAGCAGGTGGGACACCCAGTGAGAGCGTCGCTGGCCCCTGTTTCTCCCCAGACAGTGTTGGGGTATTATTAGAGCCGTCTGTCGTGTTCAGTTTCCTCGCCCATGCACATTAGCATCTTTTAGGACAAGAAAACTCTTCCCCCAAAAGCAAAATATGCACCACCCTTAGTCGCATGTGCATTGTAATGAGATGTCTTGTCAGTAAATTGTCCTCCTCCACATTGGCAAGCCCATGTGACTTTTTTTTTGAAGTACAGTTTATTATGTTATTTCTGATTATAAAAATAATGCCCTGTTTGTGACACAGACAGAGGTGCCAGACGTCCGAACAAAGGCACACGAGGAGCCCCAAAGTGGAAATGTCAAGGGGCCTGCAAGTGTCCGGCTAGTGCACTGCCATGGGTCACCTGGACCCAGTGGGGTCATCCTGAGAGTAAAATGAGAAAATGCTGGGGGGGGGGGTGGCACAGGGCCTCAGCGAACAGTCATTATCACCATGGTCGTCATCATCATTGTCTGCCGTTGCTTCAACACCCAGCTTCTCTGAGCAACACTGCCGATGGCTCAGAGAGCCTGAAGTGTGTCCCAGGGAAGGTTCTAGGAGGATTATGAAAGTGGTGGTTCATGAGAGTGGAGAGGAGCAAGTAGTTGCTGCTGTGGTGCGGTCACAGCCAGTCATCAGAACGGCCGATCTGAGCGCTTCCTACATGCCAGGCCCTATTCCGAGCACTGGATGCTAATTAAGCCACAAATCCTCGCCCCTGGAAGAAAGATGCAGCAAGAGGCGGCCACTACTCCCACATTTCCACCTGGGCAGGGCGGGGGGCTAGACCAGTACAGGACTGGAACAAGAGATGGCAAAATGGTTTTCCAATCTTTAGCTCAAGACCCACTGCAAACTGAAAAAGGACTGGAGTTGGAGAAGCCAGGAAGTGGAAAACAGAAAGAAGACATCCTTGGGAGAAAATACATGCATCATATACCTAAACCTATACATAAACATCCTATGATTTAGTTGCCTAAGATTTAATGCAAATTTTCAACATACATAAAATAGTGTTAATATCCTCAATATGTTTTAAAAAAGCTCTTCCAAGCCAATAAAACAAATACAAAAGCAAGATGCCTATGAGCTGTAAATTCACAAAATAAATACAAAAGCCCAGAAAGCACATGAAAAAAAGTCCAGCATCAGTAAAATTCAAAGCAATGTAAGCTCGACTATTAATATCTTTAGCTATGGATTCAAAAAGATTTTTTTAAATGACAAGACCTGGTTTTGGAAAGGGTGTGGAGAAATTGTCCCTACCATATACTTCCAGGGGGGATACAAATGGACACAGCTTTCCTGGGGAAATTTAGAACTAGGTATGAGTAGCCTTAAAGATGCATAGAGTTTTTGACTTGGAAATTCTGCTGCTGCGAGTTTATCAAGGGGACATGGAGACATGCACGGAACTTGGCCTTCAAGACTGAGAGGCCTTCTTGTGATCTTTTCTGTCAGCTGGATCAAGGCCTGTGGCTACCCAGCATGGAAAATGTTCTTTCTTCAAAGCAATCTGCGTGGCTTTTTTTCACAGAGGAGAAATACTAAGTCTGCAGCCAAATATTTTGTGAGCATGGGTGAGGTAGACCCCACATGAGGCCTTGGACTTTTGAGGGTCCCTGGAGAGACCCACAGGGCAGCCAGAGCCTCTGTTCCATATTACACAGCCCAGAAGAAATCGCATAATTCCACCATCAGGGTAAGCTGGGGACCCCAAGTGCCACATTTCTTTGCCTTTGCCTGGAATGGTATCAGCTCAGTGCTGTCACCCTGGTTACCTCATGCTAATCAGGAGCTCTAATTAGGAGGCACATCTGATTGATAAAAGGGGGAAACAGCTTAGCTGGTAAGCGACAGTTTGGTAGACAAAGTCCTTCCAAACTGGTGGAGTCCTTCCACGGGGCTCTGGGTGGGGGTGGAGGCTGACTGAGGAGGCCCTTCCAGGGGACCCGAGCTGGGATGGCGCTGCTATGTTCTGAGTGCTCGGCCAGGCGAGGCCTGCGCTATGTGCCTGCCTTGTTTCAACGTTTCAACTCATTTCACTTTAACAATTTTGTGACCCGGAAACCGGGTCACAAAGAGATGCAAGCGACATGTTCAGAGTTGCTCAGAGAGCGAGCGGCAGAGCCAGGACTCCCTTGAGGGGCTGTGTGACTCCAAAGCCTTCCGTCCATTCGTCCATCCACTCAGTTATTCATTCGTGTGTTTGTTGATCTTTTACTGTGTGTCAGGCACTGTTCTGGGCATTTAGGACACAGTAGTGACTTACAAAAAGTCCCCGTTCTCCTGGAGCTTCCTTCGTGGTGGAGGGAGGTGGTCAATAAGTTCATAGCGTGTGAGTGCTGAGAATAGACAAGTAACGCAGGGTGAGGGCAGACAGAGATGGGGGAGGGAGCTCCTTTAACTGGGGTGGGCAGGGAAGGCCGCATTGAGGAGGCGACATTTGAGCAAAGGCCTGAATGGAGGGAAGGAGCCAGCCGCCATGATATCCAGGGAAGAGCAGCCCAGGTGGGAGGAGCAGCAAGTCTAAAGGCCCTGAGGCCTCCTAGCACAGAACTGCAGACACTTTTCTCCCCGCGCCTCTATGTTCCACACCCCGGGACCTTTGCTTGCTCTGCCCCTCTGACCTCACCAACTCTTCCTCATGCCTCATCTTTGGGCAGGCTTGGGACTGAAGTTTGACCAAAGTTCCTACGGCTAAGTCATCCTTTGGTACCCAGCTTAAATGGCTCCTTCCCCAGAAAGTCATTCCTGACTTGCCAGGCTAAATCAGGGGCCTCCTTGGTGACCCTGCAGCCCCAAGCCTAGGAGACAGTTAGTGCAAAGGTCCTGTGGCAGGAACAATGTTGGAGGGCTCAAGGGACAGAACGATGGCCCGTATGGCAAAGTGCCATAAGCAGGGGAGTGAGTGGATGCATGGGGGTCAGGATATTAGGCAATGGTCAGGTCATGGGGAGCATCACAGGCTGGAGCTGGGAGATGGAATGTTTTTCCGCATGCCATGGGAGAAGCTATTGCAGAGTTAAAATAGGGGAATGACATGAGCTGATTTACATTTCAAGAGATCACTCTGGCTGCTGTTGCAGTATGCACCACAGGGCCAGGCAGGGGGGAGGGTGACAAGTCAGGCGTCTGTCTTTGTGGTCCAGTCCAGGAATGATGGCAGTCTGGACTGAGTGGGTAGTGTTCCTGAATTCCACCTCTGGGCCAACCAAACAACAGCCCTCCTTTGGACCAGTTCAACCCATCTCGGACACACTCAGTTCCTCTCTGACTGCCTTCCCAATTGGTCTACCACACAAGCGACTTCATCTAGAAACCGGACCACGTAGGTACAACCATTGAGTAACCTGTGTCAAGGAAGGCCTTTCTAACGATTATCTGAGGAGACGGTGGCTTGCCATGGTGGGCTTTTGTTGTGTTTGCCTGCCTAGCATCTCTTCCTTCCTCTCTCCTTTGGGACCCACATCTTTTCTGATTCTCATGTATGTGCTTGGGTTTAAGCACTAAACCCCAGGTGCTTGGGTTTAGGGGTCAGGCCTGGACAGTCTGCACATTCTATCCTCTTGGCCACACTGACTGGTTAGATGGGCATGTGTTGTAGGCCAATCCCATGACACTCAGTCCCAGGACTGTGACAGAAGTATTAGGGATAATAAGCTCAATTTATAATGTGGCTGCCAGTCTGGTAGGATGTAAGCCTAAAGCTTCTGGGAGTCATTTTCTCTTCTTTTCTTTTTCTTTTTGCCATTATTAAGAGTACAAAAGGTCTGAGGGTAAAGCCGAGGCAGAGAAAAGCAGATCTGAGAGGTGAAGAGAGACTGATTTCTGATGCCATCCTCTGAGCACCTGGATCCAGCTGCACCGGAAGCTAGAGATACCCTTGAAAATTTTCATGAACCAGCAAAGTCTTTTTTATGCCTAAGAAAGTGTGAGTTAAAGTTTCTATCCACTTCTCAAGGAGATGGTAAGCTCCTTGTGAGTATTTAAGAAGAGGCTGGATAGCTTTTCTTTGGATCCTTGCTATGCAAAGTATGGGCAAAGGACCATCAACAATACCTGAGCATGTGTTAGAAATGCAGACTCTTGGGCCTCAGGAGACCTAATGAATCAGAGTCTGCATTTTGACAAGGTCCTCCCAGGTGGTCTCCTTGCACATTGCAAGGTGGAGAAACACTTCCATAAAAACAACAATTTAAGCTTCAAAAAGAACTAGATGACTTTTAAGATTCTTCCCAATCCGGAGCCCTCTGACTAGTCTCCAACTTTCCTCTACAAAGCTGGAAAGGAGAGAAGCTGGGCAGGCCTGGAGAAAGCACCTTGGCTAGAGAAGGGAGGCAGTGGACCCCCAGGGAAGTTATTGTCATGGTGCTTGAAAGGTGAGGTTCACATTGTATATTCTCTTAAGTTTGAGCTATGGCTGCAGCAAGACAGCCACAGCCAGGGAGAGGAGAGGAGGAAGGAGAAGCAGCCCAAGAAACAAGGGATGAGAGGCAGCTGGTGCCCCTCCCCCAGGTGATGACTTCTTTAATTTAACCGTTTGTTTGTTCTGCTGAGGGAAAAACACATTCTGTTTAGAAATGCCCTGGCTGTTGTTTCAGAGGACAGCCAAGAGTGGTAGAGAGAAGCCTTCCTGCTTTTCATTCTGAAATCAGAGAAGTGCTGGGGGCTGGGAGAAGAGGGCTGAGTTGCCAGACCAAGCCTATGTGAGTCTGGGAGGCTTGTTGTGTCTTCTCTGCTTGGCAGGTGATAGGTGCTCAAAAACATTTGCTAAGCCACAAGACAGCATGCAATGTTCAAATGCATCGTGGGATCCTGGCTTGGATCCTGGATCAGACAAAAGTTACTGTGAAGAGCATTATTGGGACAATTAGAAAAATTGGATGTGGACTGTAGATTAGACAATAGTATAGCAACAGTATGAAATTCCTTGAATTTGATAAATGTAGCTATGTAAGGGAATATCCTTGTTCTTAGAGGACACATGCTCAAGTTTAAAGAGGAACAGGGGCCAAATGTCTGCAAGCTACCCTCATATGGCTTGGTAAAACAATGATAATCTTCCTGTGTGAGTGTGTGTGTGTGGCAAGGGCAGACACAGAAGTTTGTATTTTACTGTCAATTCAGTTAGGCTAAAACTACATTCCCCCCAGTCCCTTTCTCTGTATGGCCGTAGGTTAGAGAAGGCCAAAAGCAACACCTGGAAAACTTGGCCCAAGCTTTGAGGCAGGAGCCATTACTCTGATAGCATCTTCAGAGTCCTGTGCCGTGAGAGACGGATGTGGTCGCAGAGGTACGAGAGCAGTCCAGCCCGTCCTTGCTGGGCCTGCTCTGTGCCCTGCAGAGGGACAGTGGTGCCAGGTCATCTACCAGACATCCACAGGTGGTAGCTACGCAGAGGCAGGAGGAAACGTCTTCCCCAGACTTTCCCAGGGATAGCTACATAATCTGCAGGGCTCAGTACAAAAGGAAAATGCAGGGCCCTTTGTTTAAAAAGGAGGAAAAAAAGTGCTATTGAGGGTACTAACATATAAAATTTTTCTTTCTTTCCATGGTCTTCCTCTCAACCGGTCATGGTGCTTCTCAACTTTCTATTTAATGTTGTTCTAAATAAAGGAAAATTTCAATTATTAGCATAAAGTACACCGCATGTCTTTACAGTGTACAGGTACAGACAGAAGAGCATTTAACTTGCGTGTGCAGCCACGAAATACGTATTTCACACTCACCCATGAATATGCAGTTTGTTCTTTCCGGAAGAGTGGAAATCTGCACAAAATTAAATGTATTTTTTTCTTGATGTGCACACGTCTGCCAACACCACTACGTTTGGCTTATTGACAAGAAACAGAAAGTCCGGTTGCCCCGTGTTTTCGTTTCCTTCCACGCCATCGTCCCCAGTGTAAGCGGCTGACCAGTACAGAGAAGGCACTTTCGTAAGAAAGGATATAACCGGGTTCCTCGGTGGCCGAGTACTTAGGACACTTCTCTCTGAGTTTGAAGCAAGGTCTAGGATCAAGGAGAGTGCGGCCCCTCAGGGCTCCCAGAGGCCCCTGTACTCAGGTGTGCACACGGCACGCTGGCCTGCACTGGCTCTGAGTCTCTCAGCTCCTGCGCATCGTGTCACCACTGAGACTGCTCATGAGCATCTCCAAGGTTACATGGGAAAGGGGCGGCAGTGGACAGGCCACTGCGCACACCTCTCCTCATGCTGCTGAGGGACGTTGCTCTGGCCTCACCCCCCCCCTCAGACCCTTACTTCCCAACTGCCCTCCGGCTCGGCCGAGGTCTTGTTCCTGTAATAAATCCCTCATTCCATCATATTCATAATGGTTCTGCTTCCCAGCTTGACCTTGACTGACACAGAGAGAGAGTTAAAATAAATGTGGCAACATGTCAACAACTGGTGGATCTAGGTGAAGTGTATACTGGTGCCCACTGGCCAATTCTTACGACTTCTCTGTAGAATTCGAGTTTTCCTAAGTAAGATTTTAAAACTCAAAATTTTGAGGAACGAATCAATGAGTGAATGAATGAGTGTTGCTGTTAATTAACCCTTTGCACTCGCTTGCTTTTTTCTCAATTCCTTTATTCTACTCGGGATTTAATTTTTTAAATACCCCAGATTTTACAAAGCACGGCAGTAGAATAAAACAACTGGAGTTTCTTTTCATACAAACTTATTTATTCGGATTTTTCAATATTTCAAATTATTGATACATTCAAAGAGGAATTTTAATCTCTATAATTTTTCATGGTGTGATATTTTTTGAAACATTCACCCACATGAAGACCTGGTTTACATTCACACGTTTCGCAAATATAAATCGTCTCTCTTCTTCCCTCCTTTGATTTTTCTGTTAGAACAAACAACACAATCTTTGTGTTTTTTGTTGGGTTGAGGTGTGATTATATGGAGCTTTCCATCTAAACGTTGCTCTAAGTTAGTGGATAATAATCTACCCCTGGAAGTTAGTGTGCCATCTCTGCATTTACATTTTACTGGTCCTTTCATGCTAATGAAAACAAGAAAAGATACTGGAAAGAGACAAAAATCCCCCTCCCCCCGCGCGGTGAAACTACCTGTCGAGTGTGGCTCAACATACGAGCTACTACCGATGCTCACCGTGTCGAGTCACACTCGACATTCGAGTGCAAAGGGTTAAATGTGCTCCTACTCCTGCAGTTTCAGATCTTTATTCAGGTGGCCACGTGCACAGTAAAAGCACCTCCCTTATGTATCTCACTCTCATTTTCCACGCACTCCTTAGAACTTGAGTCCATGTCTCTCTGCGTTGGGGGAACATGGTTTTGTGTGTATGTGTTGCTGTTTTGATGAAAGAGGCTCTGGTGCCCCAACCCCAAAGAATTGGAGGTTTGACGTTGTATATCATAGAACCTTTATTATTTTTCCTCTAAATTCTTAGAAACTTACATAATGCCCGTGCTCTAGTAATGACACCATTTATAGACATTTAAAATGCATCTTCATTTATAAATATTTTACATTTGGTCCATAGAACAGATAATTTTACTAAATAATACTGTAATTTTTCTTTAAAACAGGCTCTGTATATAGTTTGAATATGTATATATAACATATATTTTTATATAGAGATAGATTTACTTGGTGTTCTGAGAATAAATCCTTATTGCAAAAAAAAAGCATATATGATAATACAATATCTTTTCCCCCCGGGCAAATACTAAAAAAAAAGTTACACATATTCACAGTTTTCACAGTAATCGTACAACACTTAATATTGTGCTCTATAAGATAGGTTTGGATGGAAATCAGTTAGGGGATTTCTTGCCAAACATCTCACTTAAAATTGCTTACAAACATTAAAGACGCTGCATTTGTCTTCGAAAGACTTGGTCTCAGTTTTACACTGAAGAACAAAGAGAAAGTTAGAAGTCTTTCTGCCCTTATTCTAAAGGAATTCACACACAGTTGGGGAGTCGGGACCATGAGACACAGCGATGGTTTCCGTTCATTCTAAACCCTATAGTTTAACCATACGTATGCATTTTGATCATGGATTCACCACTTGGCATTTGGGATGCCTTAGCAATGAGACTGTTTTACAGATGAACTCAGGAAAAGGCTTTAGGTTTCCTACACGGTATCAAACGAGACCCTACGTGCCACGCGTGAGAATGAATGTGCATGTGTGTGCACTTATGTGTGTACACATTGTTTTTCTCTACAATAATGTGCTTAATATTCTGAGGGTAGTATCTTATTGCAAGAACTGGTGTGCTGGTCACTTTCGGATGAGAATGACAAAAGATTAAAAAACCCACAGTCACAGTTATTTACCATAGTTATCACGGGTTAGTCATAAAACACGGTTTGTGAGCTAACTAGCTAAGGAGCTAAGGGGACGACACACGACTTGCTACATGGGAACCCATCTTCCTGGCAACCGAGGGGCGCTGAGTCACTGGAGCTTGCAAGACGCCGTCTTCACCCGATTTGCCGCCACGGAGCCCAGTTCCAGAAAGAGACAATACTCCTCCCCAGAGAGCAGGCTGCGGGGCGGGTGTCTCTGGGCGAGCACTAGCTCCTCAGCCGGCGGTGGGTGGGCTTCAGTGGCAGTGAGGAGACCCCTGCTGAGGAACTCAGGGGAGGCAGCGGCGAGGGGCGGCAGTGAGGGCGGTCGTTTAAAAGGGACCGCGAGGTGAGGGCGTGCCGCCCGGACAGGCCCTCCGTCTCCTCGGCGGCGAGAGAGCCGGAGCTCCGGCGAGGGAGCGTCGCGGCGGGCCCTGCGGCCCGCAAGGGCGCCGGGAGCACCCGGCTGCGCGGCGGCCTGGCCCGGCCTGTGGCGCGGCGGCCGCCGGGCAGGTCCGCCAGGGCCGGCCTGGCAGGAGCGGCGGGAAAGGGCCGCTCCAGGCCCGCGACAGGCGGCTCCGCGGTGCCGACCGAGGTCTCGGGCCGTTCTGTGCAGCTGCCTCGGGAAGGAGGAGGCCGGAAGTGCGGCGGGCGGCGGCGCCGGAAGGACGGTGGCGGCGGCGGCGCAGCAGGGCGGCGGGCCGGCGGCGAGCGCGCCCGCGGGATGCGTGGCGCCCCGGGCGCGGGAGCCGCCGGTGCCGGCCGCGCAGGGCCCGCCAGCGTCCGCCGCCGGCCCGCCCTGCGCCGCGCTGTGTGCGGACCCGCCACTCGAGGTAGCTGAGACGAAGTGTCCGCGGACGTCAAGTGGCGGTCGCGCTCGCCGGCGGCGGGCGGCGGCGGCGGCCGCCTAGATGCAGGCCTCCTTGCCGGCCTGCGGCTGCTCCGGCCCGAGCTCCGGGCGAGCGACGTCCTCGCTGGGCTGGATCATGACCTGGATGCGCTGCGGGCACGGGGCGTTAGGCGCAGGCTCTCGGGGAAATCCCGGCCGGGCCCTGCCCTCGCTGCTCCGCCCCCGCAGCCCTGTCCTGCGTGCCGCGCCTTCCGCGACTCCCAGACTCCAGCCACACCCCGCGCCCGGCCCCTGGCCCGCACCTGCCGCCCCTGCGCGCCCCCCTTCGTTCTGCTCTCCACATGGCAGTCGGAGAGCCCCGTGGAAACCAAACACAGGCCGTGCCGCTCTACCCCTCAGGACTCAACAGGGCTCCCATTCGACCAAGAGGAAATGCCAAAGCCCGGCAAGGCCCTACAGGGTCTGGCCCCTGTCACCTCCCAGACCTCAGTGTCCCCCCCCCACTTATGCACCCCAGCCGCTCGGGACTCCTCACTGCCCCTCACATACATCAGGCATGCTCTTGCCCCAGGACCTCTGCACAGGCCGCGCCCTCTGTCTGCACAGCCTTCCTTTCAGATAGTTACACAGTTCACTACCTCCTTAGGTCTTGGCTCCAGTGTTTTACTTTCTCAGCAAGGCCTCACCCAGCACTCCCTAAACTCCCTACCTACTTTATTTTTCTCCATAGTCCTCGTCTCCATCGCATGTGCTTTTACTTTCTTAATTGTTTATCTTCCTCTGCCAGAATTTAAGCGCAAGGAGGATGGGATTTCTGCTTGCTTTGTTCATGGCTGTCATCCCCAGTGCTGACAACAGCACCTGGCAAGTACTAGGTGCTCAGCACATACCTGCTGAGTGGATGGGTCCCCCACTACCCTCACGGCAGGCATCCCCCAAGATCCTGCCCCGTCAGCTCACACCCTGGCCTCAGGTATGTCTTGCCCTTTCCTAGAACCAAAGCTTTGGACCTGGAGCGGGAAAAAGGGATGCAAACACTGGCTCTGTTCATAACAAGGGTGGGGTAGGCAACTCCCCAGCTCAGGGCCTCAGTTTCCTCATCTGTGAAAGGAGGAGGCTGGCCCAGCCACTCCAGGGGCTGCATAAGGGGCTACCTGTCTTTCCTATGCCTCCGGCCCTAGAGCGCCCCTGCTGGCCTCCAGGGGCCTGGCAGGCACATGGTCCAGGGGAGTGAGGTGGAGAACCAGTCCCCCAGGGCTTCCCGCTGTGGCCCTGCGCACTCTGACCTGCGCTCCCCTCAGTGGGTTCTTCCCAGCCAGTGCCTCCGCACCTGGGCATCGCCAGCACTGCCTTGCCCCACTCAAGAACTCAGTGTGATTTAACAGAGCAGCGTGGCCCTAGCACAGTGCGTGCCGGTGGGCCCCATGGGGGCAGCGTGTCTTTCCTGCTTGTCTTTCCTTGTGGCAAGACCACGTTTTCTCTATATCAAGCCCACAAAGGAGATCCAGGGCAAGCCCTGAACAAATCTGACCTTACCCTTCATTTGTTCCAAACCCTGGAAGGCTCCCCATTGCCTCCGGATAAACTGCAAAGTTCTTGTCTTGATTTTCAAAGCCCTTCATGATCTGGCCAGACCTTGTTACACCCCTACCCTCATCTCTTATCACACCCCTCCTCACGCCCCTCTCCACTCTACCCTCCAGCCACACTGATCTCTGTCCAGTTCACCAAATGCAGCGTACACCCCGGGACCTTTGCACATGCTTCTCAGCCTTTCCTCCCCTCCCCCATCTAAGAACATTCTTTCTGCTTCTACTTGTAAGTCTGATTTACCCTCAGGCTTACTCTTCCAGGAAGCCTTCCCTAATCCTTCTTACCCCAGGCAGGGATATTTGCTCCCGCCTCCCCAGCTTGCCCCAATCGCAGTGCCTCTAAGAAACAATCCATTGTCACTAGCTGTTGACTGGTCTGTCTCCCCAACTAGACTGTGAACTTCCCCAAGGGCAGGGCTGTGCCCAGCACAGTGAGGGAAGAGGACCAACAATTGGAAGAGTGGGAAGGGGCTTACCTGCTTCAGGGAGCCCTTTAAGGTGAGGAACATGTAGGCCATGTAGCCAGGGATGAGGACCATGGAGGACAGAGCCATGAGCCAGCCCACGCCCTGGCCCCACTTGGGGAAAACGTAGCTTCCCATGGTGAGAGGAGTCATCTGAACAGCACTGAAAATGAACACGCCCTGGGGAGGGGCAGCAGTCAGTCAGCCATAGCGGACAACCTCTCAGCCTATAGGTCCACTGCCCTCCACCCCTGCCCGAGGCCCTTAAAGGGCCCAGCATCATGGGAGTCCTGCACCCAAGGCTACTGCTAGTCCACGTGGTGACTTTGTGCACAACAGAGAAGGCCACCCTCTCTGGGAAGAGCAGTAAGAGGAAATGGCTTCTACTCCAGGGGGACCAGTTAGAAAAGGGTATCCCTTCCTCTAGGTTCACCAGCTCGGGAAGCAGAACGAGGGTTGGATTCAGCTCCCAGTCTGCCATCACCTCAGCGCCCTCGTGCAGAGCACGTACACAGTGGCCCAGCCCTTCCACCCTCCGGCTCAGGGACCACAGTGACCCCTCCCAGGCTCATGCCTGCCTCAGCTCCCCCTTGTGGGAGGCAATGAGGGACGCTGAGAATGAGAGGCTTCCCAGCACCAAGAGCCTGGGCTTCAGAATGAGCCGAGCTGGTTTGAATCCCAGCGCTGACTCTCTGGGTGACGCCAGTTGGGTGACCCCAGACCTTCAGAGGTAAGTGAGACAGTGCTGTCCGTTTCTCTGCAGTTCATGAGGACAGGTCATGTGGCTGGTACTGAGCAGAGTGCAAAGGTATTATTAGGGAGCAGGGTTTCTGTGGCCTCTCCCACCTGCCTTTGCCTCCAGAAATTTCTCTCTGGACCTGAGCACCGCTCCCCCTCCCCCTCCCCCCAGGGCCTGATCTAGCCTTGTCCTAACACGGCTGGTCGAGCCTTACTCTTACCGCCACGATGATTGGGGTGAAGAAAGACCAGCAGAGTTTCCACCAGATGCAGGGCCTGGAGCCAACCATCTCTTGGATATTGTCGTAGAATCGGTTGACACCTGTGACGTTGGTGGCAGGAGGAATGGATGAGCTGTGGGAACTGCAAGCTCAAAGCCCAGGTCCACTGTTTTTCTCCGTGTGACCGTGGACAAGCCACCTAACCGCTCTGAGCCCGTTTCCTTGTCTGCATCCCGGAATAATACTCTGGGACCCTCACGTCCTAAGTATTTTTCAGTGGCCCAACCCTCACAGCAAGTGGTTTTGTGGGAAAGCAAGTCCCCTTAAAGTGACGAGATCTGCCAACAAAAGCGTACCTATAAAATGAGCTCCCCCACTCTCAATGTCCCTCCCTTCCTACATCTATCCTGGCCATTCCTGCAAAGGCTTCTCATGGAAGGGCAGTTTTCCCTGATGGTCTGATGCTATAAGAAACTGGCCATCGATTGCAAAGAACTGCAAATCTCACAAAAAGAGAAACCCCAAACCCACAGCGTGTCTTGAAGAGTGGTGTTGCGCAGAGCTCAAAATGCAAGCAAAGTCACTGATCAGTGAGGATCTGACAGAACAGTTGAGAGAGATGAAGGGACAATGACGGGGGATGAGGTGGCAGGTACTGCAAAGAAGATACACACAATGCCACGTCTGTTCAAAACATTTGATCTGCTGTGACAATCAAGTGGGCGGGGAAGGATATCCTTTTGACTATCAAGCAGTTGGGAACTTAAGCCACTATCAGGAAACTTAAGCCACAAAATAAATAAATAAAATCTATACCTCCTTTGTTATTTATTCTAAGACAGTGCACACTTTTAATTATAGCCTAGCTTTTGTTAAATATATAACTGTAAGAATATTTTTTTATATTTTGGTTTCCCTTTTCTAGATAAAATCTCAGCCAAACCTTTTTATTCCAAAGTTTATGAAGAATGTTTGCTCCCATTTTAAATGGATTTATTTAACTGTTCTTATATCTTCTAAACATGGAAACCTCCTGTGCTAACCTCATTGAATTATGTTGTGAAGAATAAACAAATTAATGTAGGAGAAGGGCCTGGTGTTCAAGTTGTATTTGTTGAGTGATGATTGAAGAAAGCAATGAATGAATTAATGAATGAATATAGCAGGAGGGGTTGATGCTCACCGTAAAACCAGGAAATAGAGACACATTCAAAGAACACGAGGAACAGCAGGCTCATGCCGCTGGCAGAGTAGTAATCGAAAAGCTTGAAGACATAGATGCCCCCCTGCAGGAGGAAAAGCGGTGAGAACAGGGCCACCTCCCCAGAGCCCAGCGCATTCACAGACGACTGGGCTGCAGAGCCTCGCGAGCTGGGATTAGGCTGCACTGCAGCACGAAGGCTTAAGGGAGGATTAGAGGAGGCATGGAGGGCCTTGTGACTGTGAAAGGATGCGGACACTCTGGGGACTTGGAAGAAAATATCCAGGTGGCAGAGGGAGATGCCCCATTTCTGGTAGGGCTGGGGGTGGAAGGGGAGTTGGGCACCAGGGCCATGTTTCCACAATGTAAATCAGGCTTGTCTCTCCCCTGCTTAAAACCTCCCATAGCTTAAATAAGGCAATAATATTGATAAGTTCAGAGATATCCAATCCAACCCAGCCCAAATGCCCTGGCCTGCTGGGTCCTGCATGGTCTGGTTCTTCATCCCCACCCCACCCCCCACGCCCTCTGCCTCTGCCACACTGCCTGCCCCTGTCCCCCAGACACCCACACCCGTTCCTGCTGTAGGGCCTCTGCTTTCTTCCCCGGGCTGGCTCTTCCTCGTCACCAAAGTCTCAGCTCCCTGTGACCTCCATAGATAGTCCCCCCCTGACACTCTGTGTGAGGCAGAGTGGCCATTCTTCATTCTACTGTCCTCTTTTCTTCATGGCACTTAACACTGTCCGAATCGTCTAATCTGTATATCAGTCTCCTCCACCACAACTGTACGGGCCGAGAGAGCAGACACAGTAGTGTCTGACATGGTAGTTACTGAATTTCTGGGGTCAGGCCAGGGCCCTCACAGGGGTTCAACAACTGTGAATAAATGAAGGAGTAAGTGAACTCTGACCCTGAATCAGAACTCCATTTGGATCCAGGGGTGGTTTTGTGGATCATAAATCAGACCTGCAGAGCTGAGCTCATGTCTTTAGAGTCATTTATATTTATTGTACAATTCATCGGTTACGTCTATATGTCTCCGACTAGACTCAGAAGGCCTCGAATGCAGACAGCGTTTCTCATTCTTATCAATACAGAAAGAAAAGTGGGAATGCAAGGGAGCTTCGGGCAGCGTCAACCCCAGTTTGACTCTCTGGCTAACTTCTGTGAGCCTTTCAAAACTCGGCTCCTACAAAACGTCCTCCTCCAGGATGCAGTCGCTGGTGCCCCAGGCCAGGTTGGGTGCTGCATGCTCCAGCTCTGCCCTATACTTCCTGGCTCAGCCTGTCTGCTGCAAGCCTGGGAGTCCCTGGAGGGCATGGACCCCATCTGACCCACTGCTGTGTGCCCAAGAGTTGGCACAGAGATGGTGCTTAATGAAGGGATGAAAGATGGGATATGGCACGGTTGGGGCTGTGCCGGCCGCTGACTGAGCCTACCTGGGTGATGTTCGAGAGGCCAATCAGGTAGGAGACGATGCAGACAGCAGCAATGAAGAGCTCCCGGCGGTTGCGGAGGAGTCTGGGGTACTCGTCCACCAGGGCGGTGATGAAGCCCTCCACGGTGCAGAACTTCAGGCGGGAACAGAGGTCGGCCACCTGCCCCCCGGCCCCTCCCACCCATAGCCGGGCTCCACAGCCTCCGGACAGCGGGGCCAGGAGGGCCCCAGGATCCAGGCTGCCTCTGCCTCTGCCTCACTTTGTAACCTCAGGACAGTCCCTCCCTGCTGGGCATCAGTTTCCCCTTCTGGAAAATGGCGAATTTGGCTGAGGTGTTCACTGAAGTTTCATGCAGCGGGACATTCTAAGGGTCTGAAATTGTTGGTCATCTTCTTGGGGTCCTAAGACTGGCCTTCCGTCCCTGCTCGCTCCCGGACTGAGGAGCCGGGCTGGGGCCTCCTCACCTGGCTGTCAATGCCCAACATCAGGAGCATTGAGAAGAAGAGGATGGCCCAGAGGGGAGAGATGGGCAGCTGGGTCACCGCCTCTGGGTATGCCAGGAACGCCAGGCCCGGGCCTGTGGAGGGAAGGGCAGAAAAAAGAAAGATAAACAGGTCCTAAGCCCCACAGCGTGCCAGCACGCCACGGCTTTTTAAGCTCTATTTCATTTCATCCTCACAGTGACCTTTTGGGAGAGTGTTGTCAGCCCCTCTTTCCACATAAGGAAATAGAGCAGGGGATGAGGGGCCACAGGGCTATGTCCCAATGCACGAGGACCAGTGAGGAGCTGTAGCCACTGTCTGGACAAGGGGCTGCCATGGCCTGGCCAGCGAAGGGACAGTGCAGGTGTGGAGAGGTGGCCAGATGGGGACACTTAGGAGGCAGAAGGGGCAGGGTCTGGTCCTGGTTAGCTCACAAGGTGAGGGTGAGGGAAGAGCCCAGGATGATGCTGAGGTCCCTGGCCTGGGCCCTGGACGATGACGAAACCCTTCTTGCAATGGGAGCACAGTGGGGAGGAAGGCTGGGGGAGCCTGGTGTCTGAGTGTCTGGTGGAGGCGTCCAAGAGATCAGGAGAAGCCTTGGAATGGGAAGGAAAGATACTAACTGCCCTGGGTCTGGCTTTGGAGGGACGTGAGGGAGGAGGGCAGGGAGTTACAGAGAGGTGAGATGGGGCTGTCATTGTAGGGGAGGTTAGAACCTCGGTAGAAAATGTCCCTCTCCACACGACCAGACCAATTCTCCAAGGGACAAGTCATGTCACTCCCAGAGCCTCAGGGTCCTCTGCCGTGCACACAATGGGTCCCTCCCGGCTGCTGCCTGCCTGGCTGAGCAGGGAAGGGTTGCCTGGGGTTTCCTTGGCCCTGTGGCACTGACCACTGTATGTCGAGCAGAGTGGGCACAGCCTATTTGGTGAGCACATTTTTAGAGCCAGGACAAAAGCACAGAGTCGGGGGTTCATATTATGGTGGTGAATATGTCCAAATTGGACCAAAGTTTATGCCCCGGTGGCAAAAATGGGTCTTTCCCCCCCAAAAAATCCAGGGTTGTGCTGTATGTGCCGGTATGGCCAGGAGACTAAGAGCCCAGGCTTCTCCGTGAGCTGGACCTAGGCTCAAACTCCAGATCTGCCACCTTTCTGGCTCCATGACCTTGGGCAGGTGACTCCGGCGAGCCTAAGTTTCTTCATCTATGAAATGGAGGTAACAACAGCATCTATCACGTATCGCTGGGAAGATTCAGGGGTACAGTCCATGGAAAATGCTCAGCGCATTGCCTGGCACATAGGAGGTGCTCATTGCCAGCCAGCAGTGTGGCAGTGAGGGCGACACGAACGCCAGGCGGTAAGCCCTTCCCTCCCCTGGAGCCCAGACCCTCCCCGGTGCGGCACTGACCTGAAGCCGCCACGTCGGCAATGGACCGCCTGGTGACGTGGGCCATGAAGCCCACGATGGAGAAGATGACGAATCCTGCAAACATGCTGGTGCACGAATTGATGCAGCAGACGATGATGGAGTCCCTGCAGCCGGAGCGCCGGGGTCAGGGCGGGCCTCTAGCGGCCGCGAGCCAGCCCGGAGGGCCCAGCCAAGGGCGGGGGGCAGGGGAGGGGCGCAACCAGGAGTGGCACAGCCTTATGATGTGGCTCAGAGGGTTGGGCCGAGAGGGCCAAGTGGCCAAGGAGGGACCTAGCCCTCAACAAAGGCCCGGGGCCAGCGGTTGCAGGCGGGAAGGAAGGGCGCCGTGCACCTGTAGACATTGTTGTGGAAAGAGTTGTAGCTCCCGAGCGCGATCAGGGATCCCAGGCCCAACCCGTAGGAGAAGAAGATCTGGGTAGCCGCGTCCAACCACACCTACAGGCAGAATTATCAACAATTGTCAAAGTAGTCACCAGTCGCAGCTCTCCAAGGCCTTTACACATGCTCACCAGCTCTACCTGGCAACAAACCTAGTTTACAGCTAAGGATAGGGAGGCGCAATGACTTGTCCTACAGCTAGTCAGGGGTGCTCGAGACCCAGGCTGTGCCCTCCAGGACGTACACCGGGAGGGGTCTCACCTCGGAGTCGGACAGCTTTCGGAAGTTGGGCGTAATGTAGAAGAGGATGCCCTCCTTGGCCCCGGGCAGTGTCACTCCTCGGAAGAACAGGATGATCAGCATGATGTAGGGGTACGTGGCAGAGAAGTAGACCACCTGGAAGGAAAGTGCGGACGGGTCACAACCCCTCCAACACGATCCCGCATCCTCCTCTCCTATTTCACCTGCAGCCACACCTGTTGTGGCTCTGGGCTTGGTGCCAGTTCTCCTTCCTTCAGGAAGCCTTCCTGGATTCCTGCTCTACTTGGCCACGTGTCTGAAGCTCCTCCTTGGAGTCTGAACCAACCAGCTCAGCACTTGGTTTTTTCCTTCCCCGTCCCCTCTTATTTTTTGACTTCTAAATTATCAGAGTAACACATGTGGTGGCAGGAAAATTTAAAAATTACATATAAGCGCACACACAATTCAAGTTCCCCTCAACAGCTCCTAGAATGTAAATCATATGGAGGACAGGGCTTGTGTTATTCACTTCTCTGTTCTCCAAATACCACGAACAGTCCATGGTATATTGTAGACACTCAGTAATTATCTGACAAATACATATTAATAAAGGCATGGTTGTTAACGTTCTACTGTTCCTCCCCTGAGATTCTCCTTTGCATATGTAATCACATTTTCTTATAAAATGAGGTTCAAATTACATACTTGCTTATTCATTTAACATGTTAAAAGTTAAAAACACACAGTACATATAGTTTTGTTTCCTCTTTCGTTTATTAAATATTGTTTTATTGTCTCATAAACAATACGATTTTTTAATTATACAAAATAGTCCCTCAGGAGGTCTCGCCATCCTGTTTCAAGTCTTCTCTCCTGTTACCCACTTAAGTTACCTCCAATTTTATGTGAATCTAAGGTGATACTACATTGAACAGCCCTATACTTAAATCTTTAGCTACCAAATTATTATACCACTCTCGGGGAAATGTTCTAGAAGTGGAGTTATTGAGTAAAAAGGAATAAACTTGTCAAAGACTTTCACCCATGTCACCTCGTTGCTCTAGTCGTCCAGTCCTCTAGACGCAGAACTTCGCCCAGCGCCTCAGAGAGGGGCTAACTCACAGTCCTGGCACTCAGTATAATCATTCTAAAAATTATTTTTTGCCAGATCAATAATCACTGATGTCAAAGACTGATATCATTGCCTGCAATTGCATTTCTTTGCTCACTAGCGCAGAACAGCAATCTGTGAGTTCGATGGCCTTGTATCTCGGTACGATGTAAGCCCACCTCCCGGTCAGCAAGGATCATTCTCTGGAATAGCTTCAGCCCCTGAGTTTACTCTGAGATTCCTCGGTCAAGGATTCATGGAACGGCAGCCATGATCCACTGAAAATCCACTGTACCTGGAATTAGCACCAGAGAATTCAAGTCATCTGTGGCACCTACAGGCTGTGAGACTTTGGGCCAATTTCTTCTCCTCTCAGAGCTTCACTTTCTTCTGTCTGGAAGATGGTACGATCACCCTTGTTACAGAAGGGTCAGCCACAGGAGGACACACATGTGCTTAACACGTGTGGCCCAGGCCCTGCACTTCCTGTGTCCTCCACGTTCAGCACGGAGGCACGGACCCAGGCACACGTGGGTGTTCAAGGAAGGCTTGTGCAGGGATCAGTCGATGCCCTCTACTGATGCCGCGAGAGGGGCCCTGCTCTCTGTCAGTCTCCTTACGTAGCGGGAACCCTAGATACCACCCCAGAATGATTATATTTGATACTATGTATTGACTGCCTACTATGCGCTAGGCATATGCTAAGCATTCTGCATGTCTCTCTGTCTTCGTGACAACCCTGTAAGGTACTGTTATTGTGATCACTTCACAGATGAGGAGACTGAGGCTCAGAGAAGTGAAATGACTTGCCCAAGCCACGCAGCTATGGGTCTGGGGAGCGAGATTCAAACCCTCTCCCAAAGCCCTTAAACCCTATGCTTGTCTGCTTCCTAAAGACAACCTGGAGAACACCCGTGCCCTCTTCCTGTCTCTGTAGTCCTAGGGCAGGTCAGAGATGTTCGGACAGCAACCTTGAATCTGAGAACTCAGTGGGTTCAAAGTTTCTACCGGACTGAAATGAGGCTCTTTTTATCAGCTCTGCCCATGCTCAAGTGTGGCCTTGGTTAAGGTCCTGCTTGGCTCGTTTGCACTGTCTCTTCTAGAACCTTGCATCAACCTCTTGGGTAGTTGTGACTTCCCTACCTCCAGCCTTATTCAGTTCAAATCCCTTCTCTGCCCTTTACTCACTGGAAGATCTCAGACGACGCACTTGCTCTCTGAGTTTCCTTCAGGCCACCTCCAGTGAGAGACTCTGCCATCTTCTGTCCCTGAACTTTGGGCGGGGCTTGAAATGGGGAGGGGGCACAGAGGCCAGTTCCCCTCCTCCCAGTTTGATCAGCCAGCTCCCCCGATGTCCCCAGGCTGGACACTCCGTTGCATTGCTCTGCACTTGCCAATAATGACATCGAAAGCAGTAACAACTCTCCTTGCTCAGTGCTGAATGCTTTACAAAATGACCATCTCATTTGATTATCATAATAAACTAGTAGATAAGTGGTTTACAGAGGACAAAATTGAGTTTCAGGGAGGCAAAGTGACTTGCCTGAGCTCACAGCCAGTAAATAGCTAGCTCGTTGGGATCTGAACTCAGGACTATTTGAATGCAGAATATTTAACCACCAATCTATCCATCTCCGTTGTTCCTCAGGGTTTAGGATATGCGGTTTTTGTCTCAGGAGCCCGGCATCTAGAGCAAGGCTTGGCACAGAGCAGATGCTCGGGGAAAGCTTGTTCCATGGTCCTTGAGCAACGTCTCCCTCTGTTTGGGGCTGGCTCTGTCAGGCCCAGTGGCCTCTCGTGGGAATCGTGTGAGCCTGGCACTGCGCTCTGTGCCTGACTCGAGTTACTTCCTGTAACCCTCACAATGGCCTGGAAGGTAGGTGATGTTTTTATTCCAGTTTTGCAGGAAAGGCAACAGACCCACAGAGAGCTGAAGGGACCGGTTTTAACTCAAGGTCGGACGGGGCTTGGGAGGTGTGGACTCCTTGCCCAGCGCAGAGGTCCTTGGTAGACCCGTCCCTGCCAACTGCCCTCCTGTCCCCACGGTGCATGCATATCCCTTACCTTTCCAGTCCAGCCAACACCTTTCCAGATACAGAAATACACAAGGATCCAAGCGATGGCCAGCGTGATGGCCAGCGGCCAGCGGATCTGACCCGGCTTGTCCAGCCCGTCTGTCATCTGGTGCATGTTGCGCCTGGCCGGACAGTGGAGGGAGGAGAAAGTCACACAGGGCTGGTGGGAGCTGGAGTGACCCAGGGGTGCCCAGGACTGGGACATAAATGATACCCTCCCCCATGACTGTGCTGACACCGTGATCACCACGACTCGAGAGGTAGATGGGTACTGTGAGGCTCAGTATACTAGGCAGTCGAAAGTGCTGTTTGCTCGACAGATCAAAGAGAGCAGGACCTGCCAGCGCCTTAGTTAGCCACCTTTATTGCTCATCTGGTGGCCGGGTGGCCTCCTAGCACGACCCGCCTTCACTTTTGCTCCGCCCTACTCCAGCCAGCCCCAGGGAGCCTTCTAAACTGCAAGTCTGGTCTGTCACTAGCTGACTGGAAACCTGCAGTGAATAGCTCCCTCTCCAAGCCCAGACTCCCTGGTCAGCCCCTCAGGGCCTTTGTGGGTTGGCCTTGCTCTGTCTGAGTCTCAGGGCTCAGCACAGCCCCTCGAGCTCATCAGACGGAACCACTCCTTACCGGGGTCTACCATGGTCCAGCTCTTTCCGGGGAGGAAAGGGCTTCACCGTCCCTGGTGGCTCCTGTAACCCCGCCCACACTTCTGCAAATCCAGCCCCGCGTTGCTTAACGGCGGCATGCGTTCTCAGAAATGCATCATTAGGTGATTTCGTTGTGCGAACTTCACGGAGTGTGCTACACGAACCTAGGCACGGCAAGGCTGTGTGGGACGGCCTGCTGCTCCTAGGCTACACACCTGCACACTGCAGGCAGGTGTGACACAATGGTAGGGTTCATGTATCTAGGCATATCTGAACGTAGAAAAGGCATCGTGAAAACATGGCATTAGGTATTATACTCTTATGGGACCACTGTCATATATGTGGTCTGTTGGTGAATAAAACATCGTTATGCAACTCGTGGTTTTATTAGACTCTTCCGGTGTCCCTTTGAGGGGCCTCTGTCTCCTGCCGGACCATGGCTGACACGTCCTGCCCCCGACCCCTTGGGTGGCCCCATACTCACTCCCAGAACTCCACCACGGCACTGGTCATGTTGGTGGTGTTGACCACGCTGTAGTTGGAGAAGCAGTGGTCTGTGTTCCAGGGGTTGTCGCACTGTTTCCACGGCAGTGTCTGCAAGGACATGGTCATGAGGACAAATCCCACTGAACCCCAGGGCTGGCACAAGCAGTCCTAGTGTGCCCTGCCTACCCTCTCGGTCCCCCAAGTCCCCTCACAGCCATTAGCCCACCTCCCCTTCCCAGCAACTCTGGGAGGCAGGTAGCATTGCGACCCCCATCTTAGAGATCAGAAAGGGGCAGCAACTTGCTCAAGAATGCACAGCTACTAAATGTCAGCGCTGAAGCCTGAACCTTGACCTGCTCACTATGAGAACCAGCCTTCCGAGCTGCACCCAAGGCCTCACGTGCCGTGGGGCCGCTCCCAGCTATTCGGCCTCGGGCCGGAGCCCCCGCCCATCCGGCTCTGCACAATGAGGGTGACAGCAAACTCTGGCTTGTTCCACCCAGCTGTGGTCCTAAGCCAGGGGTCCTCAAACTTTTTAAACAAGGGGCCAGTTCGCTGTCCCTCAGACCGTTGGAGAGCTGCACTATAGTTTAAAAAAAACCATGAACAAATTCCTATGCACACTGCACATATCTTATTTTGAAGTAAATAAACAAATGGGCAAAAACACCCACATGTGGCCCGTGGGCCGTAGACTGAGGACGCCTGAAGCACTTTACATACATTTGCTCCTTAATCCTCACAACAACGCTGTCAGGTGGGTCTCATTTTCTTCCATTTTTTTATTGTGATAAAATACACATCACAAAATTTACCATCTTGACCATTTGTAAGTACAAACAGTTTAGTGGCATTAACCACAGTCACAATACTGTGCAGCCATCATCACTATCTTCAGAACTTTTTGATTTTGCAAAACTGAAACTCTGTCCCCGTTAAGCAACTCCACAAGCCCTCCCCAGCACCTGGCAACAAGCATCCTACTTCCTGTCCAAATGAATCCGGCTGCTCTAGTTACCGCGTACAGGCGAGATCTCACAGTATTTGTCTTTTTGTGGCTGGCTTATTTCACTCAGTGTACTCAAGGTTAATCCGTGTTGTAATAAGTGTCAATTTCCTCCCTTTTTAGGGCTGAATAATATTCTATTGCATGGATTGACCACATTTTGCTAGTCCATTCATTCATCAATGGACACTTGAGCTGCTTCCACCTTTAGCTGTTGTGAATGATGCTGCTATGAACGTGAGTGTACGAATATCTCATGGAGATCCTGCCTTTAATTCTTTGGGTATTTACCCAGGAGTGGAATTTCTGAATCATATGGTATTCTATTTTAAAATTTTGAGGAACTGAGGTGGGTTTCACTTTTATTCTCATAAATGAGGGCACTGAGGCTCAGAGAGGTTAAGTGTCTTTTCCAAAGTTGCACAGCTGGTATACAGTAGAGTCAACGTTAGAACGCAGGCTGCTGGATCCCTTCAAAACGGGCTAACTGTACCCACGGTGGAAGGGTGTGTGAGGACTAGATGGCAGCCACACGAAGTGCCTGCCCAGAGCAGATGCTCGTTTGCAGTGCTGCGACTGCCGTGAGGAGACAGGGCTCTGAGAGCAAAGCGAGCCGCCCCGGGGACGGCCCTGCCCGCAGGGCGCTGGTCCAGCAGGCGGAGGCTGGGCTCAGCTGTGGCTGCTCTGGGGCGAGGCCGGGCCACTCACCGTGGTGAAGGAATTGTACAGGTAGTAGATGGCCCAGGAGATGATGACGATGTAGTAGATGTTGAGCCAGAAGGAGAGCACGGCCGCCGCGAGGCCCACGCCTGGGGGCGGACACAGCGCACACCGTGAGAGTCGGAGTGTGGCCACCCGCGTCCCACCGCACCTGCAGCCTTGCCGACCTGAGACAGGCGTTACTGAGGACACTGGCTGAGAGGGGGCAGTGACCCACTGAAGGTCACGTGCATCTGGCAAGTGAGGGCCAGGACTCTTGCCCGGGCCCGGCACGGGCTGCTGGGGGGCGGGGCTGGGGTCTTGGTTTGCCAGGCGAGGTGGGGCCCAAGCCCTCGCTCAGCGAGCGTGACCCTCCCGTGTCCACCTGGGTGCCTGCTGGGCACTGAGCGTGAAGCAGAGCAAATCACACGCAGACCTTGCGGGGGACAGCTGACAGGGCAGGGCAGGCTGCAGTGTGGGGCCTCCGGATGGGGCCCTCCTCCCCACCTCCACCACCCTAGTTTCTGGCCTAGGTCGCCTGTTACCTGGTCCCTTGCAACAGCTCTGCTCTGCTCACACGTGAAGCGAGCAGCTCCCCACCTCTGGAGGGGCCGGGCGTGTCGGGAGCCCCGGGCAGGAGCACCACTACGACCCAGGGCCCCACTCTGCAGACTTACCCTTGAACATGGGGGCCAGCTTCCACACCCCCAGCCCCCCAATGGACGTGTACTGGCCCAGGGAGCACTCCAGCAGGAAGAGCGGGACCCCCGCAAAGATGAGCGTCAGGAAGTAGGGGATGAGGAAGGCTCCTGCGGGGTAGAGAAGAAGGATGCTCGTGGCCCAGGATTTTAGAGGAAGCCCTGTCAGGGGCCGCACTGTGGCTCTCGGTCCCCGTCCCAGGATTTCCTTATCCCTGCCTCAGTGCAGCACCCAAAGCCAAACTGAGGCCCAAGGATGTCCTTTGCTCAAATACACGCCCTGTTCTCTGCAAAACGAAGAGATAAGCTTTTTGACAGCTCTCTGCTGTATCACTGACAGAGGACAATTGTCCTTTAGGAACCTTTTTATAGAGGGGCAAGGAGCAAGAAACGGGGCCTGGAATTCCCTTTGGAGTGTTCAGGGGGCCTTTCCTCCTACAGCTGCCCCAGAGAATAGCTAAGTGGGTGCTCTCTGTGGGTGCAGACCCAGCCGGAGGGCGCCCGCGCAGCACCTACCGCCGCCGTTTTTCCCGCAGAGGTAGGGGAACCTCCAGACGTTGCCCAGGCCGATGGCATAGCCCACACAAGACATGAGGAAGTCGAAGCGGCCCTTCCACGTGTCCCGGTCAGGAAGGTCCGCCGCCTTCTTCTGCACCTTGACCACCAGGGTTTTGGGCTTGTCATTGGCCACGGGGGCCTCGCTGACCTCGGTGGAGATCTGCCCATCGGCCACCTTGCTGCCGTTGGTCGCCATGTCTCGGAGTTTGGACACGGGGGTCCTGGTGGATGGACGTGCGATGTCAGCCCCGGTCCACGTGGACAGCAGTTTTGCGGCTCAAGGTCACCCTAGGAGGACAGATTTGGGTGACAGGCACAAAAAGTGTGCAGAACCCTGGAGTGGCCTTGCCCCCAAACAACTAAAACAACCCACACACAAACGAGGGGCTTAGAAGGCCCCCTAGCCCTCTTCGCCCACCGCCCGGCTCCTGGAGCAAGGCAGGAGCCCGTGGTCTCCAAAGACGCGGCGAGGGCGACACGGCCTGTCCACACCGCCCACGCCCACTTCGGCTCTGGACGTGTCACGCCCTTTACCACCCTGCTCAGAGAAGAGCCCTGAGACGACCAAGCCTCCGAATGGAAACATCAAGCATTGCATGACAGAACCCTCGTCTTGGCCTCTGAGGGCGCAGTTAGGAGATTCGTCACAGCCTGAAGCCAGCCTGAAGCCACGGCGGCCACTGGCCAGGGCACAGGGAGGAGCTCCGCGGCTGGGCAGGGAGGTGCTGGCGGCAGCCCGGGCCACGAGCTCGGATCAGTCCACGGGACCAATTTCGGTTGTGTGACTGAGTAAACTCAACCTGCCTGTGCGCCCCTCATTGGGTTGCTGGAAAGCCCTGACTCTGTACTTGTAAAAAACTCTGCAAAAGGGGGTTCTTACACTGGCAGCCCAGCCCCGGCCCTCAGCCAAAGAAGGACCACTTGCTTAGATGCCTCTTTTGACTCTCAGTCACCCCAACGTCCTATGGAGACTCTACACCCTTCTTGCTCCTTTAGTTCCAGAGGCAATGCGGGGTAGAGCACCGTGTAGGAAATTGGACTCAGACCAGTCCTGGTTTCAAATCTCCAGTCTGCCTTTTATAGCTGAGTACTGTTACTCAGTACTACCACTCAGCACCACTACTAAGTACTACTCTTGATTGCTCTCTGCTTGCCCACCTATAAAATGGGGGCAATCCTCTCTGGCTTATAGAGTTGTGGCAAAAGTAGCTTGAGTGGCTGTAAGAGTGCTGTTCACCTGCCTGGTTGAGAGTGAGAACTCCAGGAACGGCTGTCATTATTGTGGTTGTTGACGTTACCTGATGATCTGTGCTGGGTCAGCTCTAGAAAGGCTCCCTCTGCCGAGCCTGGGTGACCTGGGTGGCGGACAGCCTGCAGAGCAGAGAAGGGGGGGAGGGAAAGGACGGTGAGGCAGCAGGGACTGGCAGGCAGCTCAGGCAGAGGGCGGCAGGGGTGCGGGGAGCCTGCCAGGGCGCATGGGCTGTGCACATGTCCCACAGAGTGTCCCTGGCTAGGGTGACTGCAGCGGGTCCATGCAGCGTGGCGCTGGTGGTTCTCGGGTGCCAGGAACATGCGGGACTGGGGGCTGTTGCCCCCGACAGCTGCGGGAGAGGCGTGAGGACAATGCGAGGAAGACGTTCCATAATTTTATCAGAAGGAAAAGAGAAGTCACCAGAGGGCTGCAGCCCCCAGGACCCAGCTGGGAGCCAAGTGCAACTGGTGTTTTTCACCATCCTCCATCCAAACTTGCAGAAATGTCATAAAAGACCATGTAAGAGCATGAGTAAGAACACCTTGTTTTGTGGGGTGAGAAAAGCAGATTTTAAGACAGTTTATTTCGAATGATCCATTTTTGCTCCCTCCCCCAAAATCTGTCCATTTATAAACAAAAACAAAAACATGAAAGATATACCCAAAGATGTTCATGATGATTAGTTTTTGAGAACAACCTTTGTTTTCGTCTTTGTGCTTTTTAAAAATTTTCTATGATGTTCTACAAAATTTGTTTGAATTAACAAAATACCACAAAATAAACTTATGGAACCCTCAGAACAGGCTGGAACATGTGAAGCCCTGGGCTGTGGACTCTCACAGGCAGGAGCCGAGGCGAAGCGAGTGGGGCCTGCGTGGCCGGCCCTGCCCCAGCGCCCCCCCCCCCCCCCCCCCCCCCCCCCCCCCGGCCCTGCCCCAGCGGCCTCCCCCGGGCCTGCCCGCCGGGCGGGCTGCTGTGGTGGCCCTCCGGCCCTCGCATGCAGCCCCGTTACCAAGCACCATCGTCGCTCCCAGAGTTCACGGAGAGCCAGACCATCTTCGGACGACCCAAACTCTATCGCCAGCCTGCTTCCTGTCCTCAAGGACTGCCGCTGCGTCCGAGCTCCTCCGCGGCCGGCAGGCTCCTCTCGGATGCCCGCCTAGACCTCGGCCTGCGCTCCGGACTCGGGCAGGGTGGCCCCTCCCATCCTCGAGAGTGGCAGAGGTAGGAGGCCGCCCTTTGTGGTCTCCCAGGGAGCCTTGGGATATGCAGGAGAGACAGCCTCGGCCCTTAACTGTCCCCACCTCTGCCCTTGGGGGCGCTGCTGCCATATTCATCCAAAACCATCCAGGGACCTCGGACCAAGACTGACCCCCTGACTCAGGCTAGCCACTCAAACGCCTTCCCTGGGACTTTGTCCCGGGACCCAAGAGGAGGGGCGGTCTCGCCAGTGACTTGGGAACGCTGAGGCCCGTCGTGTGGAGGAGCAGAGTTGGTCTGCTGAGGAGGAGGAAAATCAGAGACCAAAAGACAGAGAGAGTGTCTTGAAGGCATTCTACATTGCAGCTCCAAGACTGTCTGCAGCTACATTCCTGTTCTTGGTTTTCACAAAAAGTCCACATTGTCATGAGTGCCCTGTTTTGCTTATATTGACTGGGGGGCCCCTGTTTCAATCTTAAATCTCTGCACCGCCCCTCTGGTCCACGAGGAAGTTTAGCCCCTGAGTTCTCCTCTTTGAGTGCATGGAGCACCTCCTCGTGCCAATCCCTGCGGGACCAGAGACGGCGGCTGCTCGGAGGAGTCACGGCGAGGAAGACGTGCTTGCAATTTCCACACACGGCGGCGGCGGGGGCAGGGTGCGTTCAGGTTCAGCCGGATGCCTGTAACTTCCATAGGAAGAGCCACAAGACCACACGTGGGGTTTCTCTTTTAGAAAATGCGGAACATATGAAGATAAACAACGCAAAGCCATGAATTAATATAACGGCTGCGTCTTGGAGGGTTTCGGATTGAGAAGCTCCTGGGCCGGCACGGCAGCACGGCACCCAGGGCTGGGCCAGCCGGGCCTGGCTCCCCCCACGCACTGGTGCTGGTGAGCTACTTCCCTCTCCCATCCTCGTCTGTAAGATGGGAGGTAATGATGACACCTCCCTCGTAGTCGCGATGACAATAGAACGAGATCATTTGTGTAAAGCAGATAACACAAGCCTGGCACATAGGTAGGGCCTGAGCCATCTCAGCACTGCCATCGCTATGGCCGTGACCGCCACGTGTGCACGGCAGTTCTGAGCCTGGCGAGCCCGGCTTCCCAGAAGGCGAGGGCAGCAGTGACAACTAACGTTTATTAAGGGCTCATTATTCAGGTCTTTCGGCATCTTCAGCATTTTCAAAACCTCCGTGGAAATCATCCTTTCAGTCTCCACAGGGAATAGCGGCTAACAAAAACATCAGTCTCTTTGCTCTGGGCTCTCTTTCTACCAGTTCAAAGAGGTCTAGCTCATCACCTCAGGCCCGTCAGAAGCTGGGAGTGCTACAGTTCTGTTTGGTTAATAAAAAAATAATCATTGTGTAATAAAGTCTGGCAGGACCCCCCATCTAGTACATGGGATGAGACTGACAAGGGCCCAGGGTGGTCCCGGCCAGCGCGCCACCCTCGCACACCGGCAGCGGCTTGGGGACGTAAACGACGACGCTGGAGTGTCAAGGTGTCGCTGCGCTCTCCTGTGAAAACCGGCGTGCAGGTTCACCGCAAGGCGAACCATTTTGCAAATCGCTAGCTCCCCTCTCCCGAGACACACCCGGTGTTGGTGGCTCTTGGGGACGGTGTTGGAGGGCGGCTCCGTGGGTCTGCAGTGGTAAGGCCACATGCTTCCTTCACCTTGTCGTGACTGCCAGGCTACAGCCTTCCCTTCCCTGCCGGCGGAGCAGGTGGAAGGAGCACCTCTCACCTCTCATGATTGGGGCATTTTTCAAGGTCATTCTTCCAGAGTCTTCCAGTGCTTCCTCCTTAGGTGCCGGTGTTCTGCAGACCGAGAACCTAGCCACACATCCCTTCAGGGGCACACTAAGCCCTCATTAACCGAACTCCACCAGAGCAACATCCAAAAGGTCGCAGTTCATGTGAGACCATCAGTGACACGTCCTCTGCATTCACTCACCACTCATTCACTCCTCCATTCTTTCAACAAGGGTTTACTAAGCACATGCTCTGTGCTGAAATGACGACGGAACAATTTTTTCAAGCGTTTTGCATTTTGAACTACACCCTGGTCACAAGTTTGATTTAGTTAGCTGACAGCTTCCAGCAGAAAGATGCATTTCTGTAAATCTTTACTGAGGCCCTACTATGTGCATGGGGCAGGGTGGATGCAAAGACACTCAGGATGCAGAGATTAACAAGACAAGGCCTGTGCCCTTGACAAGGTCACTGCCTAGAAGAACTACTTCTGCCTCTAGCTGATGATGATGCTCTGATAAGCGCTGTGAGAGGTGTAAGATAAAGCACTAGAAGTATGAATTAATTCAGCCAGAGAAGGTATTTCAGATGAGGGGCTATTTGAACTGGGCTTTGAAGGTTGAATAGGTGTTCATCAGGTTTAAAAAGAGGGAAAAGGCATCCCAAGTGGAAGAAAAGTATGAACGAAAGCAGGGAAGTGTGAAACTAGGAAGGTCAGTTTGTGAAGGGCCTTGGATGCCAGGCTAAGGAACTTAGGGGCCAGTCTCAGGGATGGGCCAGGGGTGAGAATGTGATCAGATTAGTGTTACAGAAGAAGATGCACTCAAGAAGGCTCTGGAAAGGATGGAGTTAAGGTAGGAAAGTGGTAGAATGTTCCCATGATGCCCCATCCTTCCTTGGTGTATGCTCTGTGATCAAGTCCTAAAGCCATCTATAAAAACACAGCCACACTAAGCAGGAAGAATACCTCTGCCAATCCCTGAATGAGGAGTTGGTTTGTAAGAAAAAAAAAGCATGTGGAGTTTGGAAGCCCTTGATTAGGAGTGGCAAAATGGGTCAAAATTGGCCCTTGGGCTTGTTTTATTTGTCCTGAGCAAAAAAAAAAAAAAAAAAAAAAATTCAGTTTGAATTAAGAGCCAGAAATGTGACTCTCTGGGATACAGTGTTTCAAGCAGAGGGAACAGCAAGTGCAAAGGCCCTGAGGCAGGAATAAGCTTGGCATGTTTGAGAGACAGCAAGGTGGCCAAGGTGGCTGGAGTTCAGTGTAAGAGGGAACAGATGCAGTTAGAGGCAGGAGACGGGGCCAGATCACACAGGGGCTCTGAGCCCAGACGGGGAGCTCAGGTTTTATCCTAAATGGTGGGAGGACGTGGGGGGCTAAAGCCGTAGGGGCGATGCAACTCACATTTAGGGGTCTCCCTCTGGCTCCCTAGAGGAGGCTGCAGAGGGGCAGGGAAGGGAGGGAGCAGGGGCAGGTTCAGAGGCTCGGCATCCTGCAAGAACTGCTGGGACTGGAACGTGCAGCCAGCGGAGGTGGGGCGGCCGGCCGGATCTGTGCTGGGGGGGGGGGGCGGCAGGCCAGATCTATGCTGGAGGGGGGACGGCAGGCCGGATCTGTGCTGGGGGGGCGGGGCGGCAGGCCGGATCTTTGCTGGAGGGGGGCGGCAGGCCAGATCTGTGCGGGGACGGGGGGCGGCAGGCCGCGGGGCTGGCTGTCAGCAGCCGGGCTGTGAGATGGCAGCCGGGGGAGGGGAGTGCGTGGAACCGCCTGGACAATCCCCCTCTGTCCCACTGCGTCAGAGGGCAGGCGGCCGCGGGGGGGGGACCTAGGCAGAGGCCAAAAGGCCAGGGCCAGAGTCTCAGGGCTGCCATTGTCCCAGACCAGGGCCAGCCGTGGAGGAGGGGCACGAAAGAAGCCAGGAGGGGACACACCGCCTGGGAGCAGGGCCCCTCCACCCATGGAGCTGTGCTCACGCCTGCTTTGTTTGCTCCGCTCTGTAATTACAGAAATTACAGAGGCTTGCTTCACACCGCAATTGCTCCACTTGCTTTTCTTTCTTTCTGAAACTCTGTGGTTCAAGAAAGAAATTAATATTGAGTTTGGCTTCATTCCAAGGGGAAACATAATGCAGTTTATTCTCTGCCTTAGGGGAAAATGCTAGGCTCAATCAATTGGACGAGGCTTTATTGAGCATCTGCTGTGTACTCAGTCGCATGCCGGCTCCTATCACGGGAGAAGAGCTAGCATTTATTGAGCGCCTGTTGTGTGCCAGGCATCTCACAAGTGCTGTATTGTCCAGGCCTCCTTCCATCTCTGTAAGCCAGGACTCCCGCACCAGCTGACGGATAAGGAAACGGGCTTGCCAGCCTGCGGCTACTGTAAAGGCACCTCAAAGTGCTTAGTGACTCAGGGCCTTGCCACTCAAAGTGTGCTCTCTGAGAGACGGCATCAGCATCACCTGGACGCCTGTCGGCAATGCAGAGGCCTGGGCCCCACTCCAGACCTTTGGAATCAGAGGCTGACTTTGAGCGAGGTCCCCATGATTCCGGAGCCCGGGGCAGCTTCAGAGGCTGTGAGCTAGGGTGACCCGGATTATTCCACGGGGTTTGGCTCAAATCCCTGCTGACCCGGGGGCTAGATACTTGGCTTGCTCAAGTCTCAGTTTCCTCATCGGTAAGTGTGGACCCTCATACTTCATGGGCTTGGTGTGAGAATCCGAAGTAAGGTAATGTGTGGAAAGAGGCCAGCCACGGGCCTGGCACACAGGAAGTGTCAATAAATAGCAGCTCAGGCTGCCATTCAGAGAGGAATGGCTGCGAAAGTGCTTTGTAATTGAAAAACATTGTATATGTGAGGACCAGTTAATAGCTGGCAATCAGATGCAGACAGGCAGAGGCGAGGTTTGAATCTCGCAGGACAGCAGGCGCGAGGGCAGGCCCGCTACATGCTGGTCAGGGAAGGTTCCATGCGGAAGGTGCTCTGACGGAGAAGGGGCTGCTGGAGAGGATCTCCAAGGCTCAGGATTTGGATGAGGCCTCAGAGGCCAGCTGGGTCGGGGATGGTGGTGCAGGCTGCAGGAGAGATGGACAGGTCAGGATGGAGAGGTCTAGATGGGAGGCCCTCATTCTTGAATCCTCAGCCCATGAGTAGTGGGAACTGAAGCTGGGACCTAGGCAGCCTCCTTCCTGGTCCCAGGCCGCAGCAGTGCACCTGGTCTATAGTGGCAGTCTATAGACGAAGAACACAGCCCAGAGAGGGCTGGTGGCTGGACAGGGGTCACACAGCACAAGAGTGGCCCGACCCTTACAGAATCTCATCTCCCACCCCTGCACACTCTTACGCAAGAGATGACGGACGGCAGCTCTGCTTCTTGGTGCAAGCTCCCAGCAGCCTCAACAACCCTCAGAGGTGCTGTGCAGAGCCGGGTGCGATTCTCAGTAGCATTTAGTGGCACTAATTCAGCAGCACTTCAGTAGCACTGAATGCCTGCTCTTAACAACAGCCCACTGCGACTTTCCAGTAAGTTACTTACTTCCTCTAAGTTTTGGTTTCTCATCAGTAAACAAGACCAATGGAAACCACTTCACACAGTGTGAGGACTGAGGACTGGATCTGAATTTTCTAGCACCGTGCCCTGCACAGCAAGCACCAAATACATTGAAGCCAAAATGATCATTGCTCCCATCTTGTAGCTGACGGCACAGAGAGGTCCCATGAGCCCAAGGTCACAAGGACTGGACCCCAGCCTTCTGATCCGCAGTCTGCAAGGTTTGCGTGTACAGCAGGGCCTCCCAGGCACCGGCCTACGTGAGACTTCCTGATAATCCGACCTGTCCGGCCTGCTTGCCGGGTGCCGGGGGGAAGAGATGTGGCTGAGTGGACATGAGTTTGCCTGGCCTCACCCCCTGGAGCAGACAAGGAATGAGAGGCTCCAGCCCCTCCCCTCCACTCTCAGCCTCCGACAGCCCTGGCACCTGGTTTTTGGCCACAGTGCGGGGGAGAAGGCCAGAGGGCATCCACACGCCAACAACTGGGGTGAAAACAAAACAACTTTGCAACTACTGGAGGCTCGACAGACTCACTGAATGGTGAAATCAACTCCAGAAGTCATGATGCTCTTTCTTCTGTACTTGCACACAGAAAAGAAAAATCTCCCAACTTTCTTTAACAAAGTGGGAAAGAAGCTCAGAGAGCAGGGGGGAAGTGATCCAGGCATGCTTACGAGCACGCCAGGGCCCACTCTAAATGCTTTTGTCTGTTCACTTGCTATTATCAATGTACCCCCATTTTCCTGATGGCTAAACTGAGGCACAGACAGGTTAGAGTGACTTGCCTAAGGTCTCCCAGGTAGGAGTTACGGGAGCCAAGACTTGAACCCAGGCAGTTGGGTTCTCGTGTCCATGCTCTAACCACTCTGCTGTCTCTACTGGAGCGCCGGTGGAAGCCCCAAGCCCCACCTTCGTGGGGTGCAGGAGTGGCCCATCCCCAGCAGGCAACTCCCTCCAGGACAAACCCCCACAAAGGCACGGCCTGCTGCTCTTTCTAAGAACCCAAGAGAGGCGGCCGGCACTCGACTCCAGAACTGCTGAGGTCTGGCTCCACGAAAGCCCCACGGTTGTGTCGAGCAGACCCTGCAGGTGTCCCAGGAGCCACCGAGAGGTCACCTGAGATCCCGGCTGAGCGGCAGGCATGGAGGCTGTCATGGAGCTCCCTAGGAGGTAGCCAGCCCCCAGGGGCGGCGCTGCCCTCTAGGACACTCCCTTCAAGGGCAGATGCTGCTGTGACTCGCGGTGGCCTGAGGCCCAGCCTTCGGGGAACGTGGGTGGGGGCGGCCTTCCCAGGGGCTGACCTCAGAGAAGTCTAGCAGACAGCCTTCAAAGCCTCAACCCGCACCTTACTAGCTGTGTGACCTTAAGCCAGTCCCTTCCCCTCTGCCTCCCTGTCCTTCTGTGCAAGCAGGGGAGGCGGACTCTGATTTCTGGCACCTCTCTGCCTTTCTCCCCATCCTGAGCTCGTCCTGCTTATCTCGCTTGTGCAGTCAGGGATCTGCCACCGTTTGTTCTGGGCCCTAATATCTGCGATGCCCAGCTGAGCACCTCATTTTGTCAAAGCAATTTTCAATCCAATCCAGCATCGGCGGCACACCTCCAGGGAGCCAGCCCCGTGCTGGGTGCAGAGGGACAGGATGTGAGTTGGAGGCTGAGTCCTGCCATCACCGAGCTCTCAGGACAGCTGGGAGACGGGCCATGGACAACCAATATCCACGTGGTAAGTTCTTCCAACAGCACTCAGAGGAGGAGAGACAGTGCCCTGCCGAGGGGCCAGGGTACAGGCAGCCTACTGGGAGAGAGTGGCGTCTGGGCTGGTAGGTAGAGGCAAAAGGGGGACATTATTTTTATAATCACAGCTAGAGAAGCAGGACTAGAATCCTTGGTCTTAACCACGGCCCTAACTGCTTCTGCTCCATCCCAGGCAGAAAGAACAGGGTAAAAATATAGAGTGTATTTAGAGACAGTGACAGGCCTGACTTGGTTGGCTAAAGTCTGGGGTGATTTCGGGAGCATGGCTGGAAGGTAGCCAGTAGAAGTAAATAACTGTGAATGCAAGAAAAGGGAGTTCACTGTATCCTGTAATAAGAGCACGCTCACACCACAAGCTTATTAAGTGCATATGCTAGTGCACTTCATGGATGAATAACTGTATTTAACTCCCACAACACCCCCGTTGCACAGATGCGAAAACTGAGGCTCAGACAAGTAAAGCCACTTGCCCATGGCCCCAGATCCCCAGAACACTACAGCTTGATTCCAAAGCCCCTGCTCCTAACCATCTCTCTCCACTGTGGGCACAGGGTGGCCACTGGGGCTGCCATCAGAGCCTCGGAAGGTGGGAACATTTGACCTGATGGTGTTTTCGGAAGACTGCCTGACAGCTATGTGGGGGAGGGGGGAGGAGGGAGGGAATAGGGCAAGGGAGGGGAGGATGGGAGGAGGCTGTTGTAACCATGGGAGAGGACCAGAGGGCATGCCTGAGCTGAGGCAGTGGTGGGGGTGACAAGGAAGGCCTGGTCACTCTATGCAATGTGGCTTCTCTCCAGACTCATGACTAACTCTTCTGTGCCAGCTCCCCAGCTACACAGCCGCCTCTGCACGGATAGGCCCGGGTCTTCCGCGTGTCTGCTTCCCCCATGGCAGCTCAAACAGTGCCAGGCACAGTGCTCCCCTGAGTTCTGCCTCCACGGCAGAAGGCATTGTTCGCACACAGCCTCGGAGATGTTTGCTTCTGAGGAGGCGGCACCGGTCCTCAAAGCAGCGGTGTGCTGCTAAGTGTCTGACAACAGGCTCTCAGGACACAAGACAAAAGGCCCGATTCATGGCATCTGCTGACTTCTGTGGTGTATATACTCCCACCAGGGCTGATCCAAGAAACCAGTATGAATGAGGTCACGGGACAGGGAAGAGACCACGCCATCTGCAGTGGCCTCCAGCGCACCGTGTGGCTGAGCCTGCTCCTTCCTGCGGCGAGGCTGCTCCGGGAGAAGCGCCTGCTTCCGAGGGATTTAATGCCGGAAGCCACCTGGCTGCTTCCTGGAAGGAAAGCCCTGGACAGCCCCTCCTCGGCTGGCCCGGAGAGATGCCCAGCCAGGGCGCCCGCGGAGAGGCCGCGTCCTGGGGTCAGACACAGGGACTGGAAGCTCCCCCACGAGTCGGGGTGGATTCCAAGGGGTGGGGGGAGCGGAGGGCAGGAAGGAGGGGAAATGGAGTGAGGAAACAAGGAAGTGGAGGGAGAAGAGGAGAAAGGCAGAAAGAGGGGACTGCGCAGAGTGGTGGGGACGGCGTGCGGGAAGGAATAAGAAAGGGAAAAGGAAAATGAGGACAGAGGAAGAAGGCAGAGAAACAGACTTGCCACGTGCCTGGGCGGCGCGAGGCTGACGCTGTTATCTCACAGGAACCCGGGGACGGAGGGAGCCTCCGTCTTAGCCACGAGAAGCCTAAGTCTGGCAGCGCCCAAGGTCAAAAGTGATTGAGGAGCTGGGATTTGAACCCAGGCTGCAGGGCCTCTCGCACTGATTTCCTCCGGTGGTTCTAACTGCATTTGCTGCGGGCCAGCCCCTCCCTCCGCCGCAGCCTTCCACGCAGGGCAGCTGCCTCCTGGCACCTGCCGGCACAGCCAGCCCTGCGGAGTGGCTCCCGGCTCCGCCGCTGCGCCTCGGCCCTGTTCAGGCTCCTTCTGCCGCCCGCCTTGCCCTGGCCGCTGGGCTCTCTGGGGGACTTCGCTGGGGGATACCTCGGCAAAGACCGGAGCCCAATCAGCCGGAGGGATTAATTCCGACCAGAAAGCAGGAGCGGCATGATGACCATGTGGCATTCTTTCTCATCACTCTGCGCCTTTTAAAACACGCTTGTAAGAAACCCGCAGGGTTAAATAACCGTTCATGCCTGTTCAAGAGGTCCTTGAAGACTCCCCAGGGCATTATGAGAAAGGCCCTTTAAGAACTCAGCTTTGGGAAAAGAAAAACTCATACTGCAGGGCTTGGCTGAACTAACTGACGATCTTTAATAAGTGGCGTGCAGCAGCGCAGCCCACACGGCTGTCCCGGGATCCCGGAGGCGTGTCCAGGACGGTGGCCGCGGGCGGAGCTGCTGCTCTTTGCCCGGCGCCCACCGCTTGGGCTTGCGTCCTTCTCTCGGCCACGCGTGGCTTTATCAGCCCTGCTTTGGAGACGGCACGTTGAAGGCCCAAAGACACACTGCCAGGGTCACGATCATGCAAGGTCACAGTAAGAACCGCTAAGGATTTCAAACTGGTGGCTCGTGGGCCAAATGGGTCCCACAAATGTGTTTGGTTGAGGGGTATCAGCTCAGAATTTCAAAACTTGAACTAGCATGCTTGGGAGGGGGAGTGGGATGGCTTCCCAGTTTACTGCAGGACCCACCGTTACTGTCATCTTGTTCCGAACCTCTTTCCTCGTTTCTGTGACCTGCCTGGCACTCAATGGCCTTTGCGTTTGCAATCCTAATATACCCGGTACCAGGTGCAATCGTAGTCACTCAGTAGAGCTCCTCTAAGAGGTAAGAGAAGGCAAGGTTAGTGCTGCCCCATCCCTAGGGATATGTCAAACTCTTGGAGGTGGTGAACTTTGAAAAAGCATGCTTAGTGTTATAATTTTATATTTGGAAAACAACAAATCCTATTGTTCTCTTAATAAAAGCCCAGTTGGATTTTTTTAAAAAATGCCAAGAGAGACTCTGCTTTAGAATAGTTTGCAAGAATGAGGGGGGGGGTGTGTGTATTTTCAGAGTCAATTAAGGGTCAGATTCCAGGGTCTAAAATATTTTCCCACAAGATAAAACTGATTTTATTTTTAAAAGACTCCAATGAATGCTCACTTTCGCCAGCACATCTGTTCTTAAAATTCATTCACTTAGTTTTAGAAAGGAATTTTATAGTATGAATGCCCCATTTTTGTAAAGTAGAAAACCCTATGTAGCAAGACCAAGCTATCCATTTGGTAAGATCAGATTTTTATTGAACAAATTTTCTTTAAGTTCCACAAACAATGAGGAAGCCTGTGGATAATTTCTGTTTGGGACATTGTAAGATGACGAGAAGTTTGTTTGTTAGGAGCCATGGTCCTGGGGATAAGGACACCTGGTTTGGAGTCTCAGCTCCCATAGGATGCTGTGTGACTGTAGGTTAGTTGCCTAACCTCTCTGTCTAAAACAGAAGTGATAACATCTACTTTTAGGGCTACTGTGAGGATTAAGTGGGAGAACATGTAAAGTAGTTTGTGCAGCACCTGGGACATAGCAAATGCCTGATATCTGGCGGATATTATAAGGAGCCACTGGTCAGGCCTAGTGTTATTTACTTTTTTAGACAGTGACAGGAAATAGTCCGGGCATTGCACCAGCGCTATCTTAACCCATAGGCAGTCAATGCAAGGGGCTGGGGGAGGCGTCAGGGCTGCAGAACAATGCAAATTCTTAGAGCAAACTGCTCAATTGAACACGATTCCCAGAGTGGACATGTGTGCTCGTCCTGCAATTAAGTGCACTCATGAAGTCCCGGTTAAATGTCAACTGTCTTTATTTGTCCATTGAATGAGTCTCCTGACCCCTCTCTTGCCTGCGTGGAATGGGATGTCTGAGCCCGAGGTCTTTGTCTCATGGCTTTGTACCCTGTCACTCGGCCCCAGGAGGGGCAGTGAGCAAACGACCGTCCCTCTCGAGCACCCAGAAACAGGCTGCTGTCTCTGCGTGGATGAGCGCGGACGGGGCTGCAGAAACAAACAAAATGGTTGCTCGCGTCTAAGTCGCCAGGGTCCCAGCTCTCACCCGGGCTTTTGAAAGAGCGAAATGCCCAGTCCAGCACCCTCTTTCCGCTTCCAGAATGGAATGGGGCTGTCCGCCAGCTCCACCTTCGCCAGCATGCAAATGCCGCACTGGGGGTTTCACAGCGTGTTAACCCCCTGTTCTCCAGTCCCCGCTCAGGGAGGTAAATACATTGCGCCAGCTGCGCAGGACAGAAATGAGGCGCGTGGGTGAGAGTATTTATTTTCCAAAAGGGTTTGCAAGTGGGGTCATTTAGATAGCGGGCATAGGGAAAACACGGTTTCCCTCAGGAAGGTGTGCTTATAGGTTTTCAGGGCCTGGACATTTGACATTTGCAGCAAGCTACACCAGTTATACTTTCCAAACACAAAATGTTGATGTGCGTTTTTGGTGATGGGCTGTTCACCTGTTCTGCTGATAGGTGCTAGCCTGGGAGGAAGAGCCCTGTTGTGTATTGTTCTTGTACTCATGCTAGCCAGTCCTTCCACCATCACCAATTACAAGCCAACACATGGCTGCGAGTGGTTCCTTCTCCTCGTCTGTCCCCTTTGGTCAGTAACACCTGCTACTGTTGACTGAGCCATGCCAGGACCTGGACTTCATGCTTTACCGGCCTCACCTTATGTGGTCTCACAACAACCCTATGAGGAAGGTGTGGCATCACCCCATTTTGCAGATGAGGACACTGACGCTCAGAGGGGAAGGGGCTTGCCCAGCGGTACACAGCTTAGGCTGTGGCAGAGAGAGGTGTGACTCTGGCTCCAAAGTGGATGTTCAGCTACCTTGCCATTCTGTTTCCCCTTCCTCTTGGCTGGAATTGTCACCCTGGCCCACCAGAATCCCGGAGCCCTCTCCTCACAGTCTGCAGAGGGTCCATGTGCTCAAGTGCAGGGCCCTGCGCCGGGCCCTCCCCCGCAGGGCCTCCCACAGGCCGCCCCGGCCAGCTGGAGCTTGGTCCCAGCTCTGGCTCTCTCCCAGTTGTGTGACCTGGGCTGAGTCTCTTCACCTCTTTTCACCCAGCTCTCACCTCCATGAAGTGAAGGTAATTAGCCCTTTCTGACAAGGTTGTAGGAAGGATGGAACTAGACGAGGCAAGTTTCCCTGCAGCTGCACCCCGCCCCATCCCTCACTCGATTCCTGGGGAAGCTCGGATCCCAGGCGCAGCACCCTCCGCTCTCGTGCCCGCTCGCTCCAGCAGCTCCCGAATCAGCATTCAGCACACACCACTCTGCCTGTGCAGTGCTATTATCTCCGAGGACACAGGCTCCGTTGTCACGGCAACCAGAGTCCTTCCACCAACTCTATTTAATAATTTCTTAACAGTGGAGCTAGGCTGGCTCGGGGCAGGGGAAAGAGCATTGGGGCAGGGGTGAGAAGCTCTGGGTCCTAGCACCTGCAGGCTGTGGACTCCTCCTCTCTAGGACTCAGTTTACCCATCTGTTACATGGGGGTATCAGGTTGGGTAGATTTCATGACTTTCTCTAGCCTAGAAGGCCCTGAGAAACAGCTTTCTAGGTCCAGGAAGCTGGGGACCAAGGGGTCTGAGTTGAGGGTTGGACTGAGATTTTAAATCCACAGAAAGAACCAGAAGCTGCCTTTGGTGACCACACTCCCTTTTTCTGCTGACCTGCCTCCAAAATGTCACTTTCCAGACATTTATGCAACCTCTGTGATCCTCTAGGCTCAGGTTCAGGTTCAGGGCTGGGAGTGGTTAGGAGACAGAGCTTTGTCTACAGCCATCACAGCCTTCAATCTCCCCATTTTACAGATATGTAATGTGAGGCTCAGAGAGGACAAAAGAGATGCCCATGGTGACCCAGCAAGTGGAAAATCCAGCTCTTCACTCACATCATGCCTCCTCTGAGAACCTAGTGACAAGCTGTCTAGGAAGCCCAAGTTGCTGGCACCTGGAGAAGAAGGCTTGTCCCTCGCCCCATGGTGACTCTGCCCACTGAGCTCACAGCTGGCCTTGCTCTGGCCACCACCTGCGTGGCCTCTGGCTCTCACATGAGGAAGCAGGCAGGCAATCGAAGGCGAGAGGGAAGTGCCTACTGTGTCTCCCACCCTGCTGTGCTGGGCCCGGAGACTCCAGAAGACGCAGTATCCTGCTCTTAAGGAATCCATGGCCTTGACTGTGAGCAGCTCTCTTCAAGGGGCAGAGAAAGCACCCCGTTTCTTGCCATGATCCACAGTAGAGCCTGGCACACAGTAGGTGCTCAAAGTTTTATTTGGTCCAGTTGTTTGCCCACATCTGCCTCTGAAGATAACTTGTCTAGGCCCCCAGGGGCTTCTAAAAAAAATCCCCCAAAGCAGGTGCCGACTCCTGTCTCCAGCTCTGTGGAGCCCTGCAGACCCTGAGCTGGGGAGGGGTCCAGCGCCAACGAGAGGACCTTTAGCTTTGTGACTCCCATCTAGCTCCAGGGTTGGGGGGCGGTTTTGGCCTGGCCCAGGCCCACAGCAGCACTTTCAAGCACAGCCTTGCCAGCCCAGTGGCGCTATTTAACTCCTCCGGGGTTGGCGTTTTCATTTAATACCCGCAAAATAATTAACAGTGCTGCATCTGCTCTGTCATTAGTGGCATTCACTGCCATTTGGAAAAAGGGCTCTTATCTTCCCCAGTCATTAGTCTTGGAGGCTATTATGGGGAAATGGAGGAGGAGAGGAGGAAGTGGGGCATGCAGTGGTCCTCCCCCGCCTGCAGAGCTGGCGCCCGGCACAGGGGCAGCCAATCATCCTGTGCAACAGCCCAAACCCCTTGGCTTTATGGACTGAGAAGGCAAAGCTCAGGCAGGAAGGAGCCTGCCCATGCCCTGCAGGCTGAGCCAGGAAGGAGGCGGCTCCCCCATTCTTTCTCGGTCTGCAGGTGCATGCTCAGGTCCCACGGGCCAGGATCTGAGTCCCAGCTCTGCCTTGGGTCAGCAGTATGACCTTAGGCAACCACTTGAGTGCCCAATTCTCAGTGTCCTTTCTGAGGATCCTGGGACAATGCTTGTAAAGTGCGTGGCTCAGTGTGCAGATCAGAATCAGAGCTCAGAACTAGGGGCTGTACCTGTCTAATCATTCTGTGTCTCCATGCTGAGCCTGTTAGAAGCGTGCACGTCAAACAGGTACACGTGTAGATCTACCTTTACGCCTTCACGCAACACTCTTAAGTAAGACTACTTCCCCTTCCCAAGCCCCCCCCCCTTTGTTTTTTTAAATCAGAGGTGGGTCCTCAAACTCAAGCTCTGGAGATGTCCCATTTGGGAGCAAGGGGCGTAATTTGCCAAGGCCTCACGGGCAGCTTGGGCGGCAGGGCAGGCTGGGCGGCAGGACGGGAGCACAGACAGCACAGGGGCGGCTGGTGGCTTTGGCTTCAGTTGCTTTGTTTTGTGTTGTTTTCACTCTCCCTCATCCCTTTCATGGCACCATCGGGAATGGCGAACGCTGAGAAAAAGCCCCATCTCCCCGCATGGCTGTCTCGACTCGGGCACGTTCAGAAACAGTGAAAGGCGTGGGAAAGCCCATGGGGCTCGTAGCAGCGAGATCCAGGTCCAACCCTGAGCGGTGCCACCCGGAGCAAGCGACCGCACTGCCTGGGCGGCAGGGTCTCCCTCTGGAAGACGGGGAGAGTGGCCCCCGCCCCCAGCAGGCCCCCCGCACAGCGGCCAGGGCCAGGCTGGCCGGGTCCTCTCTCACCACACAGCCAGGGGTGCACCAGTACTCAGGTCTCTGGCCTCCCCTGCATCCCAGATGGAAGCTCCCAGAACTCAGGCTTCAGCATGGCAATAGTCTGAAGGCAGAGGGGAGTAGGTTGAGGGCCAGAGATGGGTGGTTTCCATCCTACAGCCCCTCCCCGACCCTCCCCCCTTGGCTGGGAACAGCTCAGAAACACACGGCCAGCTCCTCCAGCAGGTCCCAAATGGCCAAGGCTCACATACACACACTTCTCTGCACCCTTCTTGGCAACCAGGGCCTCTAGATCCTTCTATTCCATCTCACAGGGGCCCCTGGTGTTTATCTGTATCTGACTTCATCTACAGAAAAACGCTTGTGTCTGAGAGCAACCAGCCTTCCTCTCCCCACCAAGTCTAGTTGTAGCTGGGGTCCCCTGGCCAAAGGCTCACACTCGGAGCCCAAACTCTGGGCATAATCAAGGAGACATTAGTCTCTGGTCAGGGCTCAGGTAAGGCTGGAACAAGATGCCAGGGCCCCTTTCTCCCAAGCCTCACAGCTGTGCCTTCCCACAGTATCCTGCAAACACAGTCCCTGAGTGCTCGGAGTTCCGCCTCCTACCAAATCTGGGTTTGTCTGGCCTCCTTCTCAAAGGGCTACCTGCTGAACTCAGAAGTGGGTTTAGTAAAGGTGATTCTCATCAGCTGGGGAACCAGGGGATAGAGATGAGGGTCCAGGGCTTGCTGAGCCTCAGTTTCCCCATCCAGAAGATAGGGATAATGATGGTAATAATAATAATAACAATATTACTTCACTTGGAGCTCCCATAGCTGTTGTGTGCTTCAACTGAGAAAAGGCTTGCAAAACCATACAATTCTACAAGTGTTAAATGTGCATGTACTCATGTGTGCAGAGGGGCCTTATTTGGGTCAAGGTCATTCTGACTTGGACTTTATGAGAAAACTCGCTTTAGAAAAAGTCTCTCCTTTTTGGACAGAAGTTCTTCTCTGGCATCTCAAGGATCGTATTTTCTTTCCCTGGAATGCTTCATACATGATCAAAAGAAGGAGCTGCTGGGAGAGCATTTTAAGCAAGCTATAAAGTGCTATTCCGATGACTGGCGGCATTGTGGCCAGCACTGAGTTGCAGCAAACCAAAAAACTGAGACCAAATGTCTTTGCTCACCTCCTTGTGGCTGCTGCCCTCTCCCTGCTCAGAACCTCCTTATCGCACAATAAGGCCATGAAAGCAACCTGCTGTCCATGTTTCAGGGCATCTTTGACCTTGCGTGTCCCTCTGGCCAGGGCTCCGTCATCTCAAGAGCTGGCACGAGACACTGATCTCGCAGACAGCAAGCAGCTGGCAGGCGGGCAGAGCTGCAGGCCACCGTCCGATGCGGCCACTGAGTCCTGCATCCCTCGGCCTGGCCGATGTGCCAGGCTCTCATCCTCCCCAGCAGCCTGGGCCCTTTCACAGCCAAGAGGCCCCGGCACCCTGACATGGCCTGTCCCACCTAACGGCACATCCCTGCTGTCAGACTGCCACGGCAACCACTCTGCGAGACCTGGCCTCCTGTACTTTCCAGTCTGTGAGAATGTAAAAATAGAAGGCCGTTCGCTGCAGGCAGCCGCATCGAATCGGATCCCGCTTTCGTGTCGTATCGGATCATGGTAAACGGAGCTGATGGCTTCGTCAGGGCACTCTCAACAGCTTCCCGAGCAGCGAGACGGTGGGGACAAATCGGGAGACACCTGTGACTTAGGAAACGGTGGCTGGGCGCCCAACATCAGCACCAGCTTTAAATGAATTTGAAGTCTAGGTTGCAAATATGTTGTAACAGGCTGGACACCTCAATTCAAACCCCAGTTCTGCAACTTAGCAGCTGCAGGACTTGGGTGCAAACTCATCCGTCTGCGTGTCAGCTTCCCCAGCTAGCACGCAGAAGGTGTCGTGCCACCCTGCCTCCCAGAACTGTGGCAAAGCTCTGTGGACGGAACGGACGGGGAAGTGCTCTGTAAACCGCGCCTCTCATTAAATGCAGGGATCACAGTCACTGCCAAGTAAGCAAGGCCAGGACTTTTCAGTGGCACAGATTTAAGCATGCGTTTGGGTTGGAGGGCCATTTACGAGCCAGCGATCCGGCAGCAAGTGCCTTGATCTCTCTCCTCAATTTCCTCTTCTGTACAGGCACAATTACACTGCACACCTCACAGGGCTTTGTGAAAATTAAATGCAATGACATAAGGAAAGCACACAGCATATTCCCTAGCATATTGTTAATGAGTGATAATTGACAGTTATTACTGTTATTGATAATACTGTCATTGGAACAATATTTAGTGGGTTTTTTTCTTTCTGCTTATGACTGAATCCAAGGTCTGTGCTGAAATATCACAGCTTGCATTCACACCTACTGCCTATGCCAGGCAGCTCTGCTGTCTGTAATTAGCGGCTTCCCACCGACTCCCTCTCCCCTTCCCCTGGCTCCGGGGGTGGCCAGGAGAGCGTGCAATAGATGAAGATGCTGGGTGTCCCTGAGCTCACTGAGACCCACTTCCCGGGAAGTCCTCTGGAGGTCTGCATCGGGCCTGCTAGCCTCGTCCTTCTCACATACCTTCCTTTCTCTCTACCTCCCAGCCAGCACAGAGAACGGGGCAAAGCTGGTGAAAAGGGCCCCTGTGCTGGGGCCATCGGAGGAGCCAGCCCTGCCGAGGCACAGCACGCCACGGCAAGCGGACACACCACATGGGGTGGCTGCTGCTCTTGGCGACTGCAGCCCATTCAAGGGTGTTTCATCCTGGTGGGGGCTGCACCCTGCCCACCCTGCCCTCAGCAGGTCCAGGCAGAGAAGCTCCAGCAACTCTGCACGGGGAACTGGAGGAGCAGTTCCCACACAGACCAAGACAGGCCCGCCGACGCTCACGGTTCAGTTTCCATGTGGGGAGAGAGGCGATCGGAGGCTCTCACTGGGTTTGGTGCTGGGGCTGCGGCTGAGGAAGGGGCTGCTCGGGGTGCAGCTTCTGTGGTCAACGGGAAGGGGAATGCCCCTTGGGCCAGGTGACAGAGGTGAGCTCCCAAGGACAAAAGGGATGGATTTCAGGATGCAGGGGCTAGATGTGGCTGAATCTGCTGGGCTTGACACTCTTCAGGTGACCCATACACAAGCAAAAGAGGGGGTAAAAGACATCTCTGAATTCTAAGCAGCTTTGGACATCTCTATCTCAGCTGCCGAGCTCACAGCCAAGGCTAGGAATGGCGTCTTTGTGTGATGGCAAGAAGCCACCCGACATTTGTGCTTTATTTAATGTTGCTCTTAGCATGTCATATGCTGGGAAGACAGAGGAGCAGCCATCGCTCAGATGGCAGGTCCAAGCGGACTCACTGTCAACCACTAAAACCCATCCTCAGCAACCATCACTCTATCATCTCACTTTACAGATGTGAAAACCAAGGTCCAGAGACCCACAAGAGGACACAGTTGGCTTGGGAATCAGAAGGGCATGGTTCAGATTCTTGCCTTATCTCCTCCTAGCTGTGTGACCTTGGGCAAGTCACTTCCCCTCTCTGTGTCATGGTTTCCTTGCCTCTGGAGTAGGGATTAGAATAGGACCTGCTGCACGAGGTTTTAGTGGGAATTATAAGCGTGGCACATTGGAAGCTTTCGGTATTCCATTCCTTCCTTCCACCTGGAATGAGAACTTACCCAAGGTCAACGGGCCAGCAATGGCAGTGCTCCAGCTCAGAGCAAACCCTCATTCAGGGCCCATTCATTCCTGGCCAAGGACTTAGGGGCCATATTTTATAGCCTTGCTTGTTCAGTGAGACAGGTAGACATTGCAGGTAGCTCCACGCTAGTGCTGCTATCACCTTCCATCCATGCAGGCTTTATTCTTAGACACTTACTGAGTTCCTTCTGGGTGCTGGGCCATATGTAAACAAATTCACAGCCTTTGGGGCTCCTGGGTTGCCAGGCATGTAAAATCCAGGACAGACAGGAGAGACCCACACCCCTCAGCCCCATCCAAGTTCTTGGAGACTCTCATCAAGCCTCCAGCCCTGGAATAAAGGGTCCCACATTGAGACGGATGGTCCCCTATTTCTCTCCAAAGAATCCCTGTGTGGTTCTTAGGGAACCCTACTTTCTAGATGCTCTGCCAGACAGGCCAGGCTACGTCTCACTGCCTGGGACTCAATGTTTGTCCTCCAAGGACCGGCCACGGAGCCAGCGCTTGGCTGGAGACGAGAGCGCTTTCTTTGTTTGCTGCCTGCCTGATGATTTATTTCTGAGGCTCAAGGGAGGCTCAGCCATTTTGCCCTGGTTCCTCTGGGAAAAGGTCCCTCCCATTTGCCTAGGGACTCACACCTCTAAGGACAAGTTCTCTTCCCCCTCCTCTGCCTGGGGGAGGGTCTGAGGCTTCTCTGCCTGACCTGCTGAGGGGCTGAGTCAGTGCTTTCCAGGTACTGCGGAGAGAAAGAGAGCATGCAAGATGCCTGTAGTTCCTACAGACCTCTTTTGTTTTGGAATTCAGGAGTTAGGGTAGCCTTTTCAGGCTGCCTTGTGAATATATTTTCCCCAAAGTTCCCAAAGACAGAGAATCTGTCCAGCACCCAACGTCCTCTCTCTCCTGCCAAACACTCACCTTGTATGTCACAGAAAAACAAAGGTCACCCCAAATCCCACTCAGTCTGACACAGTCTCTGATATTTGGGGTGTCACCAAAGCTCAGAAGCCATTTTACCCACCTCCCCTTACAGCTCTTCATGGGGATGAGGCTGAGCTTCCCCGGCGAGGGAGCAAGCGCTCCAACCCCACATGGGGGGCTGGCGACATGGTTTATCATTTGGCTTTTTTAAAATCCAATTTTCTCCTTGGGGTTCATGTCTATTTTGGGAGGATATTAGCTCGGAGCCTCAGCTCAGTCTGAGTTCCTTGTCTAAAGACCCAGCCAAGCATAGAACAGGACATCTGTGGGTACCATCCGTGGGAATGTGCGGGTACAAAAGGCTGGCGCACGGAGACCTTGCGGTCTTTGCTGGCATCACGCCCCCAAGTAAACACAGGGACAAAAGGCAAGAAAGGGAGAAGAGTCCCGAGCCCTTCAGTCCTCTGAGGGACCTCCCGCACCCGCATCCCTCCAGAAAGTAGGAGGTGGGGGGAGCGCGGCGCGAGCTTGTGTGCGCTCAGCCCCAGCTGTGTTGTGCCCAGGTTTCCTGAGAGCTTGAGCTGTCCTAGGATGGGAACTCGAGTCGACCCCCGCCCCGCCATAGCCCTGGGAGGATAAATCAGGGGCACGGCTCTATCTGGCTCAGCTGACCCGGAGACTGGAGAAGTGGCGCATGGCTCCCCAAACGCTGTTCTTATCTTTCACTCCCGGGCCCCCGCCATCCCCCAAGGATGAATAGGGCGCTTCGACGGCTCCATAAGAATCCAGCGCCAGCTCCTGTGTCCAATGGGGCTCGGCGACAGGCAAGGGGCAGCGATTCTCACGACCCTTGTGCGAGCCCTCCCGCCTCCTGCACAGCCAGCGGACGGCAGGGCGCACGTCGGGTCGGAGCGGCGCCCCCGGGTTGCTTCCTGTAGCCCCAGGCGAGGCGAGGCGCGGGGGCTGGAATCTCAGGGTGTCCGCCCCCCACCCCACCCGGCCCGCGTGGCGGCTCGGGGCTCTGGCCCGTCCTGCCGGGCTGTCCCGGGCTCTGCGCCCCGCGCCCGACGCCGGCCGCCCGTTCCTACCTGCGGCCGCGGCTGCGCTGCCCAGGCGGGCGCTGAGCGGGGCGGCTCGGCCGCTGCGGAGCGCTCGGGGCGCGGGGCCGCTCCGGCTCGGGCCGCGCTGCGCTCCCGGCTCCTCCGCTCCTGGGCTCGGCGCAGCTCGCCCGCAACCTCTCCGCGCTCCGCGCTCCGCGCTCTCGGTCTTCCGAGGGCCGGCGGAGGGACGCGCCGAAGGCAGAGGGCGGGGGAGCGCGCTGGAGGGACCGGGGCGGGGCCCGCGCCGCCCGGAGCCCGCCCCGCCGGGGGAGGGCCCTGCCCGCGCCGCCCGG